>BGPR01004738.1:80834-106199 GCA_013235015.1 Araneus ventricosus
GGTTAGTTAAGCTTTTACTGTATTGGCAATCTTCTAGAAGTCTGTTGGATAATTATTTGGTTAGAAAAATTCATCGTGCACATAATCCCAGTTTTTGGGAAACTGAATTTTCCAAAAATATTTTTACGAGTCTTCGAAAATGTACTTTTCAGCGGAGATTTTTCATTTGCGAATCACTGAAGCTTCGTTTTATAAGTGGTTTTCATAAAATTATTGGATTCATTATCATCTTGAAGGTCATTGACCTCGTTTCCAGAGTTTTATAAATAATTTTCTTGGATATGCTTCTTATCCATGATATCCGGCGCATTATTGTAGTCACATGTCTTCTTTTCACCGGAAAGTTCTTGCAAAACTAAAAGGTAGCGATCAGGAGACATGATTTGGTTCTTTTTAGGCGAAACATAAGGGCCCGGGTGGTGTACTGAGTATGCCAAAACAAATCTCGGCTAAATAACTGACGTATAAGAGAGATTGATTGCCTCACGACCTTCATTCCTGGATTCCATGTGTTTGGAGGGGTTGGGTGGTAGGTTAGAGGGGAAAGCCTGGCCAATTGACTAATTAATAACGATTTCATTGGCACTTTTTCCTCGTGTGGCACACTCTATACCCCAGCCCATGCCTTTAAGGGTTAATAATATAACATTTTCCTTTCAGAAAATTTGTAATACATGGGATTGTTTCTTGTACTTCATCATATACCTCATGAAGGGAATGTAATGGTAATCAAAATTAGGCTGAAAATTTGAACATAATTTTCAGAGAAGGGGAAGATTCTCATAACATGTCTCTTAGTTACTCCTACTTGCACAATATCTATGTAAAAAGTGAAACACATCCATACAAAAGATCCTTAAGCATGGTTTATACTAACAAGGGGAGGGCACGACTTGGGAAATTCAGTTCAAGATGAGATTTGTTATATTAATAATATATCTTTAGGGTATTCATTCTTTAAAATATTCAAGTGCTATGGCCAGCCAGTTCTGAGAAAATAGCCTCCGAGTTTATATACCAGTAAGTTGATGCGGAGCAAATAGCATGGTCATTATAATACTCGCCTGATCTTTTAGCCAGAGTTCAATACTGTGTCTACTTTTTTTTAACGCTTTTCAAAATATTTATCATTTTTTAAGCAATAAATAATTTTTTTATTCATACGATACTTGAATTATAGTTGAATAATCATAAAAACAACTTTAATGGTTGTTAAATAATAACCAATTATTATTATCATTAAATGTCTTTTAAATTATTCGATTAAAGGAGTTACAGAATTTCAAAACTACGAAGATGGTTTCACTTGGGAAAGAATATATTTATAATTATTTAAGTGTTTAAAAATTAAATTATAACTATAAATCAAGTATATGAATAGATGGTTATTTTTGCATAAGATGATTAATATTTTAAATTAAATACTTATAATTTTTTTTATTTATTTGAAATTATTTACACAAAAGAAAAAATAATAATTATAAATACAACTTCGACATAAAAAATAACTTATATTGGTTCTTCTCATTAGGTAATAATTAGGCGCTCTCATCACGAAAAAATTTCATGTAGGTTTTTTATTTGTAAATTTTTCTACATTTTTAAATTTTTATTTACATACAAGAACTAGGTTGACAATTATCATAAAAACATGGGAAATAAAAAATATCTTCATGTTTTTGCATAATTAATTAAATGGTTTACATTTCTTTTAGAGATCTATAGGGAAATAAACTTCAAATTTTGGATCATCTGCTGATTAACAGCCGTTTTCTCTTTCCTGATCAAACCCGGTTCCGCAAAGTTACAACAAAATTCTGTAACTACTTTAATTGAATAATTTTAAAGACATTTAATGATAATAGTACTTATAGCTATTATTAAACACCATTAAAGTTGTTTTTGATTATTTAAAAATTAAATTATAATTCAAGTATCATATGAATAAAAAAATTGCTTAAAAATGATTAATATTTTAATGAAAGATTATTAATATTTAATTGAATATCAATTTCAAAAAATATTTTGGAAAATAAGATACAAAATCGAACCTGTCTAAAAGGTTAGCAGGAAAGCTATGCCACTCACTCTGCATCAGTGGCGACAACCTTACTGGTATATAAATTGTGGCCATAAGAACAATTTTCTCCAAATTGGCTGGCCATTGTGCTTTAATTTTATTTTAATGCATGAACATCCTTAAGGTATACTATTAATATACCAAATCTTATCCCAAACTGAATTTCCCAAGTCATACCCTCCCCTTGTAAGCCAATATTACTCCAGTAATATCAAACATAACATAGACAGAGAAAAAGAGCCAATGTGGGTTAGGGGTCTCAAGAAGTGCTCAAGACTCGACAGTCTTTAAACTTGCACTTTTAGCTATACTTGAAAGGTTAGCGACATATCAATTGTACTGTGGTTAATATAATTGAAACATTTTTTTTTTTTTTTACCAGAAATGAGTTATTGTAAGGGAGCCGAGATAATCTCGATTATTTCTTAAGAATTAATCAAGAAAAAAAAGAGAGGGCAACAACATGTAGTTGTCCTGCCAGCAAGTACTTGCCACTATCCGATTTTACTGCAGTGACAATACTGGCATCATAAGATACCTCCTTTTGTCTTCAATATGTTGCTCAAAATTAAAAACAATACGACACTTGATGTCTCCTTTTGAAGAATGTCTTGCATTTGGACCAGCTGGTCATATGCAATCGTAAAATTGCTTAATATACAATCTGTAAAATTGAAGCATTTTTTTAATATGAAAATATTTAAATTTCTCAAAAGTTTGTTGAAACTTTGAAGGTATTCATTCATTAATCTAATTTGAAGAAACCTTTTTTTTTTTTTTTTTTTTCTTCTTTCAAATCTACGAGCAAAAAAAAGAGGCGAGTTAAATTGGCAATTAAAGATTCTCGAAGCTCAATACAAAGAGTCAAATCTTCATTTTGGTAACTCTGAAAAATTTTGGAAAAAAAAAAGGTACACTTAGAAATACTTTTTTTAATTACTTGCAGTTTTGTCTCTTTCATTTGACATAGTATAATTTCTTTAATCACTATCTGCTCATTTTATTTCCAGACCTAAAATACCTTTAACATAAATATAACAATTAACCAATCCTACCATTTTTTCAGATTCTACTGTAGTAAAAAATTATGGCCCCTGAATTTTCAAAGGAGGTGCAATTTTATTGCCTTATTTCACAATTAGATGGCTAGCAATTGCCTTACTTTCTGAATGCATCTCTTTTTTATTACTGTCTACTCTATTATTTCTATTTAAATGTAAAATTAGCATTTTGAAACAATTTATGTATCAATCAGTGATTTAACGAATAGTCACTTGGTCAAATATCCGGCAGCTAAATACCTACCGTTTAAAAATATTTTATTTTAAATAAAATATTGCGCAAATTTGAAATTTAAAAAAACAATTGTTTGCACATTTAAAAAAAATTAACACCTTGATGCATTTTTTGTAACATTCTAATTATCTTAATTCCTATAATAAAAATGTGAGAAACCCTCTTCATTATGGACTTCTTAAACAGAAATAAAAAAAAGGCATGGCAATGGCAAACATAAAAGAAAATTCAGTAAGATAAATTAAAAGTAAATACCTATTTTTATAAGAAAAAAAAATATATAATTCTTATAGCGAAGATGGAATACCCACTTAATTGGGAAGGGGGAGGGAAAAATTTCCCAAGATTTACAAATTTAGCAATATATATATATCTTTCAGCTGCTGGAAACGCAGTATATAATGAGCGCTTTTTTTTCTGATGCTCGTGATATACATGATGAAACCAAACAGAACAGTCTTCCTGAACAATTCTTGTTCTTGAATCATAATTTCAGGCTTAACAATGATGAATGATCGCAACATCATCAACACTCATTGCTACGGACAAGATCTCGTTTCTCAGAAAAGTCCGCTGTTGTCTAGAATTTGACTTGCATACCAATTTAGATAAGTTAGACTAGTTAAGAGATGTCTGCAGAATGTTTTCTTTTTATGTATTTAAACTACCAAGAATGAGAACAGTTGCAATTTGTCCTTTCTAGAGCTTGCACACAATTTATATACTGCAGCAAATGTGTTAACTTATGCACAATGCAACTTAAAATTGGGTAAATATTTGATTTTTTTAATAAATGTACTGAAGAGTAATTCTGCAATATTCTTTAATATTTTTAAAAAATTACTGACCTGAATTTATTCGAACGAATATCTTTAGTATTTGGCCAGCCTAATATTTGTTACATCTCTAGTATCAATGCTAAGTATATTACACTTACTAAAAGTATCTCGTTATTTTTTCGCATATCGCGAATTATTCTGAAAAATACATTTAAAAAAACATTTTGTCTATGGATGTGACAATTATTACAGTTTTATAACTACATAAGCATGCATAGATATATAAAAAAAAATTTTTACATTAAATGCATCCAAATTTATTTTTTAATTCAAGCAAGTAATAAAAATTTTAAGTTTTGACTAGTATGGATTTAAATGTAACAAGTTTTTTAATTTAAGAATATATTAAAATATAATTGCTTCAAAACAAAGATCTTGCTCCTTGGAAAAGATGATTTCACCATGTCTGTAAATGTTTTATTATTAACCTGTTCATACAAGACCATTTAACATCCTAAACGTAAGCAGGTCTTTAATTCAGAGAAATATGAATGTAAGCAACATAATAAGTATAGTAACTTAAATAATTTTGATATTAATACATGATATAAGCAAAATAATAGCAAATATTACTAAGATATATACTTCGAATCTATTACTTTTAAATTTGCATAAAAATACTATGCCTAGCATAAAAAAGAAAAATATTACAATCAAAGGAAATTGTACCATTCAATATTCAGGATACCCCTTTTTTTTTCAAAATAAAGAAATCTAAGATAGGCATAAGAAAAATGGACACAAATTAAGGAATTTTTTTTATTTGTAACAATTTAAGCAATAAATTCATATGGTATTGGTTCCAGATACTGCGGTTCATTGTTCTTCGTGCTCACAAAATGAGCAGTCTTGGGCTGTTTCGGTTGTCTTTTGAGGGTGTCGATTTTGATACCCTTCTCCTTGGCTTCCCTCTTTTTCATGTCATTCACCTTCACACGCTCCAAGAAATCCTTTCGACATTTGGAGTGCCTGATGTGCTCAACTCGGACGTTGATACGCTTGGGGATGATGCGGGTCCTCACTCGCTTGTTGACGATGACACCGACTGCATGGGGAGTGACGTTGAATACTTTTCCAGTCTTGCCATGGTAATATTTAAAAGGCATGCCTTTCTGGAAAGCTCCATTTCCTTTGATGTCAACGATGTCTCCACGCTTGTATACTCTCAAAAATGTAGAAATTGGCTCAACACCACGATGCCTGAATTTTCTGGCAAAAAGGTACCTGGTACCTCGTCTATAACCTTTAGTATTTACCATTTTAGAAGGTGCTCCTCAGCACAACCTGAAATGAAAAATATTGAATACATATTCAGAAAGATTCAAAACAAAATATATAACAGAATAGTTAATAAACAAAGCTACATCAAGATATCCAATTAAGTCTTAATTTAACTTCACTTTCTTAATGTAATACAGAAGCGAGAATGGAAATCAGTTAAAAGTGAGGTAGGAGTAGTTAGATAACAAGAAAAAATTAATACAATTTGCTAGATTTTCAACACGAATAGGTCATCACTCCTTAACCTAATAATTTTCTGCACACTCCTAAATGCAAATTAAGTGCTACTGCCTTATACAGTTTCCAGAAAGTAAAATTCCACATACTCTACAAAGGAAAATGTCTACATATATCATTTTAAGGAACCCCCAACAACCAATATCTTATTCATTATAAGAATTTTCATATTTTACAGTATTAAATAACCAAGTAAAGGTAAGATGGTATTTCATCATTGGCGCAAGATTCCCAAACTATTTTTTTTTAATCCATCATAATCATATGTATTTAGTCATTAATAGATCTCTAATCACAAGTTAATAAGAATGATTAAAAACAGCTACAATTCAATTATTGCAAGAAAAGCTATGCAATAAAAAGATCCAGATGAAAATTAAGACAAATACTAGTTTACTATTTAATCCTATTTGAGAGTTTTTAAAAATATATAATGAAAGAAATAAACTATTTCATTCCTCTTGAGAAAGATTTTTCGACCTATTCTATTTCTAATACCTTAGAATAATATTCAATTAAAAAAAATTAAGAGTCGGCAAATATTTTGTGACATAAGTACTCAACAGTCCTAAAAAAGTTAATCAGCAGATTAAAATACATTGAACTAACAGAAGTAAAAAAAAAAGGACTAAGAAGTCTCAATAGATAATTGTTTAATATTTCAAGAGATTTAATCTGAATTTTGTTCAAAAAAAGAATGTTCTATTATTTTAAATGTAGAAACATTTCACTAATAAAGAATCTTTTTATAATAATCTTAAAGCAATAAAAATTTTGCAATCAAGAATTTCTAACATATATTTGTACGAGACAATAGATAAAGAGGAAAAAATTATGAAACATTCATAGCTAATGTACTTGTGAAAGAAGCATGGGGGAAAATATACTTGCGTGAGAAGCATGGAAATAATGAATAATACAGAGTACATATTTATATTTAAAATATTTAAAGTAAAATGGATTCGTGTAAGCTTATTCAAACTAGATCTTTTTCACAGCTAACAGAATCCATCACAATCCAAAAACAACTTTAAAATAGCTTATACTTGTATCATAAATAAAGTTTATACTAGTATAACATGGAATTTTATAAAATGAGAGTAAACAAAAAGTTTGTAAGCTTAACCTTACAGTGGGGGCACCTGCACAAATTTATAACAAAAAGGATTTTTTATACTCTGTTCTCACATTCGGAGCCAAACCCGTCTGAAGGTCATTGCCATTCCTTAATGCGACCCCTTTCTTCAGGATTAAACAAGTTTATCCAAGATTCAAAGTGATTTAATACTGTTTTATGCGTCTGTCATAAAGTTTACGCCAAGCACCAGCTTGTATAATTTGATAATTTTTTCACGACTTATGGTTTCTGTTTAATAATGGGGAACTTCAGCATTTTTTTTTATTTTTTAAATCGATTTAAAATGCTTCGAAACGAACAATAACATTAAAAAAAAAATTCTATACAGTTTTGTTTTTTTTAAATTTGCAATCAAAGTTCGACTCTCAGAAAACGCGGGAAAAACGATCCATTTTGGCGGGAAACGGGTCTGACGTCAAAATTGCCAGACGGGGGAGAAACACTCTTCCTTCCCGTTCGCGCTCTATAGAGATTCTCTTTTTTTCTATACTTTCCGACTATCGCATCAGATAAAATAATGTCGGAAAGATACAAGTATTGTATTGTTCCTAAATGTCGTAATACAACTGTAACGGCACCCGATAAATTATTTATCAATGTGCCAAAAAATTATGTTATTAGCAAAAAGTGGTGTAAAGCGATGAAGAGAGATCCGAAGCTAAATCCGGAATTATCAGCAAGCAGCGTTCGTCATGTCTGTGGAGATCATTTTGATGTGAATTATTAATCTATATTTATACCTATTAAAATTGTATATCATGAAGCACAGTAAATTCAGAATTCGATTTTTTTTTTTTGTTTTTAAAAGTATAAGGTAAGGTTAGCAGCAAAAAAGTAAGATATTTTAAAGCAAATAGTTAAAGTTAATTAGTTTTTTTCCCATTTGATTACATGGAATTAATTTTTTTACCCTTTGAGAGCCATTACCCCTCAAAGGGTAAAAATATAGAAGATCCCACCTTCTTTAAGAACCTTTTTTTAAAAAAAACTTGCTCATGTTAATTTATAGCATAAATTTTTTCGATGGATATTCGAATGCTTCTTATATTTTTTTAAAAATTAGCAGTACTATTGAAAATCAACAAGAATATCTTAAAAATTAGTTTAAATTCACGACTTTTTTTATAATAAAATTCGTTTTCATTTGTAGTTCAACAAAATAATTCGCAGAATTAACTTTTGATTCAAAATAAATTCTTTATATTCAATGAATGCATTAAAATCAAAATTAGTCTTCAAAAGTTAGTTTGCTCATCAATTATTATAGTTGAGAAAAGGTGGGATAAATTTATCTCATCGTGCATCTCGAGTTTGTTGATGGCAGCACTTAAATTCCTAGATCAGTCGCATTTGGTCTGGTTTGAGAATATTGTTATAAATTTATATAGTTTTTTTTATATAATTCAAAAATTAACTAACATGATGAAAAAAACTTACTTTGCAATAAAGAAGGCTTACTACTTACAGATACTTTCTTTTTTTTGCAATTTACGAAAGTGGTTACAGTTTTATCATTTTTAATTTTTTAGTGTATTTCTTTATATAAGTTATTTTTACCAGATTTTATATTAATTAGTATAAACTAGTATTTTAAAATTAATAATAGTACAAAGGAAATAATTTATATAGTAAAATAAAGCGCAGTAAAATAAAACTATATAAAATAAAATTAATTTTTAAAAGGCATAGGTGTGCTTTTAAAAAAAATGCCGTACCTGAAATTATTTTGAACGAAACTTCTGAAATAAATAAATTCCTGTTTTTTTTTTTTTCTCTATAGGCATACGAAATTTAATACATCATGCAAAATCTTTCCGTTCTTGCTTGTGCAACAGAAATCGCAGCGTCTTCTCGGAATGCCCGAGGGCCCCTCTGCAATTTATTGTTGCTTGATGATTTCGAAAACCTATCCGTTTTTCTAAGGCGAATCCTTTTCTGTATAATATAGAGCCCTGTTCCGGTAACTGAAGGGAAGGTCAAAACAACTTTTCTTATGAGATAATTTACGAGCCGGCGTTTTGTGTCCAGTTTCTTTGTCGGAACTGAATAATTACAGACACATGTACTGACAAAACATTTTGTTCCTTCCCTTGTAATAAAATAAGTAAGCGATCAGGATTTTACAGATAGAAAGTGAGTAGCTTGCTTTGTTCCGAAGCTTTCAAAGAGATCCATAAAAATACTACAGAATAGTGTGTCTCATTTGAGTGCTGATTGTTGGAAAATCTGTTGCATTCAGAGAGATACACATTCTTTCAAGGCATTTTCAAATAAAGGGCTGACGATACGATTCGCGAAAGAGTCTCAAATTATTCGATTTAGCTTGTACAAAACCAATATCCATTGTGAAATTGAACGCTGTATAGTAGAAAAGCTAAAAACTTCACTTTTAAAATGTTAGCTGGCACAAACGCCTTGATTCAAAGCAGAATACAGAACTAGCGAAAGAGAAGTATACGAAGGAAGGCACCCTCTACGTCAGAATCTACTCGGCCAATGAGAGTGCGTTTCGGATTGCATCATGATTCCTGCTATTTCACTGCATCTTTCGCTCTCAATATTTAAATAAATAAATTTTTTTGTGAAATTTCACTTGCATATTTGAAATTAGAATGATTTTTTCTACAAATACGGATGGCTTTCATGTGTTTTTAAAAAATGCTGAAGTTCCCCATTAGGTATATCCAGTGTGCATCAGAGATTTAATATTTAATTTTATATTGTCAAAAATATTTAATATGCAATAAACCTGCTAATAATCCACCAAGCCAATAGAATTTTCTTGACAAACTTAGCCCTCGGTCTTATGAAAAAACATCTCGCTACTCGAGCCCAAAAAATCTGATAGTCATACGACTTTACCATGTCTTGTCTAAATTATACCAACCTGAAGAAGAAAGCAAACATCAACCAGTAATGAGAAGAGCTTGTGTTTTGTGTTTGAAAGAAAGAAAATAGTCATCAGAATCTATGAAATGCAGTAGGTGCAATATGTAGTATACTTGTAAGCATCACAAACAAAAGTTCCAATTGTAAGGACAATGATTAGAAACCAAGAAGAAAGTTTTTGTTGTATAATATTAGTTTGTATTATAGTCTTTATTATACACTGCTTCAAACATTTTTTTACAAAATATTAAATCTAATTACTTTCTCCGATTTCAGTAAATTTTTAGATTTTCGAACATTAAAATTAATTTTCACTCTTGATGAAAAGATTTGTTTTCTGACACGCCTCTTATTACTATGCCATAGTAAAATTTTTTTAAAAAATTGTCGCAAAAACTACAACACAAGCCTGGTCACGTAAAAAATTATAACGAGCCTGCTGGAAGGTTAATGAATGCAAGCTAGGACTCCTTATCTTATATTCAAAATGAATGTAACTTGTTAAACCAAGTAGACATGTCTTGTTCTAGGGTAATCTCCAAATAACATTCAAATTCATGGAAAATATCTTCATACAGATTATATTAATACAGATTCAGTTTTCCATAATATAATAGAAGCAACACATTCAAAAAGCTGAAGTACGACAGTGGCTAAACCACTAGTCTCCAATAAATTATCAAAGCAAACATGATTAAACAAACTCAAAAGGAATTCTTAAGTTATAAAAGAATGGCACTAAATTTAGCATGCACAAATTCAATTCTCTGTAATTTGAAAAGCTTTTGACTACCAAAAGGTATCTCAAAATTGAAATATTTTCTCGAAGCATAAAATGTTGATTCAAAAAGCCTTTAATCACTTTACTGTTTGTATCAAATATAAGGCAAGAGCACCAGTTATAGCCATTCAATTAAAAAAAATATATCTCTATATAGATATGCACATTAGGATCCCGACATTTTAAAGAAATCAGAATTTATTATAAAAGATAATAAAGAGAATTTTACAAGTACCTATTCCTCAATTCATTTGATTTTGTTTCATCAAGCGAATTTGAAAAATTCAAACAAAAAGTACTAAATGAATAAACTGCCATTCTAAGGAAACTTAAAATTATATTCTCATTTACAGTTTCTCTGATTAGGATGTATCATTTATAGTTTAATACATTTTTCTTGACAAATCTGTATTGTTTTCTTTAATATTCTGAAATTCAAATGGCCAAAACTGAAATCTAAAATGTGACAATACTAATCTGGGTTTAAAGAATGTTCGTTTCCCCATTTAGTGCCAATCTTTTAAATTATAAAAAATATATTCAATAGAAGTGAACAGAACGTCTGTCATTTCAAATATTTGGAAAATAATGTGGATGGAAAAGAGAACACAGCATCTGGTATATGATAAGATAAATGGATAAAATTTATGAATATTGTTTTATCAGATATAGACAATGTAGAAGAAATAAGGAAATTTTATTTAGGTACTTCATTAATGTTAACAAGACCAATTCTTGCATTAGGCCCATACCGAATTTTCCAATAACTGGATGCTCTATATAGAATTCAGCCATTTATCTCCATTTAATAAATCCAAAAATTAATGTCCAAATCTTGTATTAGCTTGCAAGCGTACAAATTATACTTCAAACGGCAGTGATAGCAAAGAATTCCATTGTGATTTTATATTGCACATTGAAATGGTCATACTTAACTTTTTTTTTTCTCTGTAATGCCTGTCAGTATTTTTTTATAATGTATAAAAGATAAAGAAATGTAGTATAAGGGTAATTTTGATTTCCACTTTTATGAAAAATAATTTACAGCTGAATTTTTAGTCTACAGCTACTTTTTATATATAAAAGTGGCCATAACTAACGCATTTACATAATTTCAAGACAGGCGATAGATATTGCTAGTCATAAAGAAATTGTAAGGCAACTGCTAAAATTTACCTAGCAGCTTTTTAAAAACTTTGACGTATAACTTTATAGAATAACATGACTTTAACAAAAGCCAAGAAATTTAAATATGCTTCGAGCAAGGCTTAGGTCATTTTGCTGATAAGGCTTAACTCATTAAGAATCGATCACAAAGAAATAGTGATTAAAAGTAAAAGATATACAAAAATTAAAGCTAAACACTCAAAATGTTTGCAATATATCAATGTGAAAAAACAATACTTGGCATATTAGCCATATAACAATTATACAGATGACGTGGGACACAACTGAACATCACATTTAAAGCATATTATACAAGCGCTCTTTTGAGCGATTCATAAGCAATTTTAAATTCCAAATCTTTTTAAAACTGAACCACTAATCACAATGTAAGAAAAGAAACCTAATTTCAGGTACATAAAATTATTAATAATAAACTACTTACAGATTTTTATAATAATTTAAACAACTCACCAACCACGTTGTGAATTTTTAAGGAAAGCCGAATGCAAATTTGGTCACGTTGAGATGTTTCTAAAATCCTCAAGATCAGCTAATAATTTTGTTGCCAGATATAAACTTCTATAAAATAAATAATTCTGCAGTCCCGCTGGAACTCAGGACAATATTTTTCTGTTTCGTTTTCGATCGAAGTATTCTAGGATTATAGGTAGGGATGTATAATCTACGATTTTTTGAGTAACAAATATTTTTACTATAGCTATTTTTGAATATCTATTCCAAATTACTGATATTTTAATCACACTTTTAATTTTTAAGAAGTCTTATTAAGTATAAATAAAGTGTTCTCAAAAATTCAAATAAAAAAAACTGTTATCACTTCTACTTATTGTTAATACTTTCTATTAAGTTTTAGGGGTCTATTCTGGTACCCCCGATTGGGTTGGGAGACGTCACTTTTTCCACACCTTAACAACGGAAAAAGTGACGCCTCCCAACCCAACCGGGGGTACCAGAATAGACCCGGTAGAAAGAGAGGTTGGAACTTGAGTTCACAGGTCACAATCAATAGTAATCAATCACAGAAGTCAACCTTTGACGTCACAGTCGCAGTTTTCTGTGCGATCACAGTATGGAATCTTTAACGTGACTATTCTATTTTATGTACAATTACCGATATCCTGTCATTCAAAGAGAAGAACGAATACTTGCTCCATTGAGTTCCCGACGAAGATTCGAATTACAAAATCGACGTTATCATTCTAGAACGCATATCACAACAGGAGAGGTGATTCACAGAAAGACGTCTTAAACCGCGATGGGGGAAAAGTGCAAAATGTGATATCTATAATACCAGACGAGGTGGGGTAGGATGATCTGCTCGGTGAAGAGTGACCTGCTTATCAGGAAGGTCACTAGTGAAGACTCTGTTTTCCCATGGTGGATTGTGATTATGCCCCAGATAGCAATTTTAGTTTGCAGCAATCTTGCTCTTCTAATCTGCAAGCTTGCAACAACTTTGACAGGACAAAAGTGCAAGCTTGAAACAAGTTTACGCAAACGACTTAGGCACCACACTTCAAACTTGTCAAATGCTTACGGCTTCAAACTCATTGCAAACTGTACCAAAAACAGAGTACGAGCACCCCCGACCTACCTCTTCCTAAACCTGTCGCTCTAACCATTCAACCAGCTAGACTCCGAGAAGAGAAGATAGATCGTCATCTATACGATTTATTTTAAACTGTTTTCTTGATTTCATTAATTTTTTTAATTTTAGTTGAGATTATGATCAGTGGCTGACTGGGTCTGAAAATAGTGGTTGCCAGGAGTCAGTGAGGGCCCTCACATATCTACAATCATAATATTAATTCATCTATATTATTTTTTACTTAATTTTATATTTAATTTATTTATATTTAATTATATTAATTTAAATCTATAATATTTAATAATTATGTATTTAATAATTATGTATTTAATTTAATTTTTTTATTATATATTTAATTTTTCAGCGTCTTTAAAATAAATCCCTTTTAACACCCCTTAAATTCTACGTTTAAAAGAACGAAATTATGATTAAAGTTATTTTATTTTAAATTCCGGAAGTTAAATATTTCATATTAGTAGGGCATCTGTTGAAAGAACCAGGAACCTTTAAAACAAACTTCTTTGTATGATTTAGAGTTTAGTAATTTGTATTGGTAATGTTTCAGTAATTTGTATTGGTAATGTTTCAGTAATTTGTATTGGTAATGTTTCAGTAATTTGTAATTAAACTGGTATCATTAAAAAGATATTTTTGAATTATAAGGAATTCAAAAATCATTTTGTTGATAGTATTTTTTTAATATATTGCGAAAAAAACGCCAAGATCTTGCTTAATTTTTAAGTAACTGAAATTTTAATTTACTTTTGAACTTTAAGAAATTGACAATTATTTTCATCTTTTTTTGAAGAGCATGTGCGCCAAATTTCATAAAGATCGAGTAAAACTATTGATTTGTACAAAATATATCCTTATAATGTAAAAAACTACTTTTGTTGTATTAAAATTCAGTCCATTTTCATTGTTTCGCCAGTTTTTTTTTTTTTTTCCTTTAAGTCCAGTTTTTTTTTCTTTCTTTCTTCGTTACTTCAAATAAATTTAGCTTTTGATAGATTTCCTATGTTATTGTAATAAATTTACTTTTTAGCAATGGCATTAAGCTCATCTTTCCACTTAAGGAAAGATAATCTTCCTGGAGATTATGTAATTCATTTATTTGATATTAGCAGTACGCGCACGGCGTTGCCCGTGGAATCAGGACTTCAAAAAGTGGGTGAAAAAAAGTGCACACAATGGCACGAAAAAGTTTTGAAAACAGAAGCAAAGCAAAAAATACACATTATTGATATTCCCGCTTATTTTTCTTTGCGAATGACGTCACGTGCCGCGAAGAAGGTCACGTTGCAACAATGCATTGTGGGATGGTCCGGAGAATCTCTCGCTGTTAAATCGCGCTACGAAAAAACTGTTTGAACCGATCAAGGGAAAAATTCATTTTTAAAAAACGAAAAGAGATATTTTAATAGTTCTAGTTTTAAATCGGACATAAACGTGCCAATTGTAGGCTGAAAAAAAATGAAAATTATAGAGATGTTAGAACGTCAGATGCGATAATTTAAAGAAATCTTTATTAAAAATTACCATAAAAGTAACTATTTTTCAATTTTTTTTCAAAATTCAGTAAATTACGTTAGAAATTCAAAACTAACTTCATTAGAACGGAAATCGCATGCTCTTTCCGATGGTGTATCTATTTTTGTCGTAAACTTATTCGTAACTATTCTATTGAGAAATTAGTGCGAAAAATCAACCAAAACAACACAAAACATTAAATAAAAAAAATTCTAGATTAAAATTTAAAATTTCGGCTTCGAGGTGCATTGAGTCACCATTACGACTACCTGTGTGCCAAATTTCATGGCTGTAAGTGCGATAGATTCGTCTGGACATCGCAGACAAACACACACGCACGCACACAAACATTGCCTTTTATAAGTATAGATGATGAGGTTAAATTTTCACTTTATAATAAGCTTAATAATGCTCAATAATTGTAGATTATAATTATGCAAAATTTTAAAAAAGTAATCTAATTGAATCTCGTGTTTTTCAGACTTTTTTAACAGTTGAATGTAAAGACTTATGTCATTAGTTTCATTAGATACAAAAACATACTGCATCAAAATTTATCTCAAATGCTAAAACATTTCCTATCTACTGTTTTCCTTCTTTTTTTTCTTTGCACAACTAATTTCTTTCTCAGTCTTTTGTAGCAATTAATACTTTTAACTTAACAAAAATTAAATAAGTTGTCGAATTTAAAGTTTGTTAATATAAACAAATTAAAACAATTAATAAGATGGACGAGTCGGTTGTTAGCCGAATGCGGTTAGTGTTTAATACTACAAAAGCAATGTAAAAATAGAGAAATGATAATTTCAGCTTACCTCTCAAAAATTTTTTTTCTTCCCTTTTGCATGATATGTTACATATGTCTTTACTCTCTTACGACTTAAAACAGAAATAACACTTTCCTCACCAATTATTTTCCATGAAAGACAGACCAATAAGACTGAGGACCCTTTACGCTTCTAAACGCAAACTCCTCCCCCCCCCCCGGACGCACAAAGAAAAGCGTGAGTGTCGTCTTTTCTTCCGTTTTTCCGGGGCCTTCCGAAACCAAAAAAACTCTTAATGTGTATTGCGGCTAGACTTTGGACAAAAGAGGTACCCTTACAAAAGCAGATTAGTATAGCCATGGTTTTAATAGCCCCAGGGTTTGTGCGATGGCTGCAACATTCTGGGAAAACATCTGTAAATGATCCGAAGGTCAAAGGAAGTGGACAGAGAACTCAGTACAGTTCCTACGGGAAGTTGTAATTGCGTATGCGTCTTTGGTCGGTATTCGAGCACCCGCTGTTCGGCCGGTCGAATTACGCCGGCAATAAATCCCCAACGAAGGGCTATTTTATTTGTTTGATTTAGAAAAGCTTACTATAGAGAAATAGTTCTTTTTTCTCTCCCACACTTCCTGGGGGCCCAAATTGTCTTCTGTTTAAGGGGGCCCGCTTGCCATCGGGCAAGCTGGCAACCTCGCCAGTCCGCCACTGATTATGATTTGAAGTCAAAGAGAGAGCGATTTTCGCTAATAACTACGCTTTGATAGATAGGCATCTATACGATTTATTTTAAACTGTTTTCTTGATTTCATCAATTTTTTAAATTTTGAGTTGACAATACGATTTGAAGTCAAAGAGAGAGAGCGATTTTTGCTAATAACTACGTTTTGCTAGTGGAATAAATTATGAAATTAGAGTTCAAAAGTAATTACTTTTAAAATGGGACAAACTGTAAGTTATTATTTTTCAACAAACATTGACTGTTTTTTAGGTTTAATTTTGTTTATAATCGTTAAAATTTCAACTTTAAGAAAAAGGCGATATAGTTTTCTTTAAAGTACGATTTCTATATTTAGTAAAAAGATGGAAAATGTTTCAAAATTTTTTAATAAAAAAGTTAGTTTTTTCACAAATTATCATTGATTTATTGAATTAATAAAAAGAAGGGCGGTCTAGGAGATGCTATTAAAAATCGGATGTTTTTTAAAACAGAGACAAAGATAATTATCTCTTTGTGCTATCATCTTTGCAGCAAGCTTGCTTTGAAAACTCACAGCAAGCTTGCATTGCAAGGAGGGGTGGCGCTAGTTGTCACGGCGAACTTGTGGCAAACTCGTTTCGCAAGCGAAGGTGGCGATTCTGCATTGTTAGTTTGCCACAGTTTCGCTTCAAGTTTGAAGCGTCAAATTTGCCCTGAAAAGATAATATCAAGTAAAAATCAAACTTTCTGCAAACGTATGTGGTACTGGGTGGAAAATGTTTCAAATTTTTTTTATAAAAAAGTTAGTTTTTTTACAAATTATCATTCATTTATTGAATTAATAAAAAGAAAGACGGTCTAGGAGACGCTATTAAAAATCGGATATTTTTTTTAAAACAGAGACAAAGATTATCTGTAAGTGTGCTATCATCTTTGCAGTAAACTTGTTTTGCAATCGTGGTGCGAAGTTCGTCAGAACATCTTCACAGCAAACTTGTTTTGCAAGTGGGTCGGTCGATTATGCTTTGTTACTTTGCAGAAAGTTCGCTGCAAAGTTGACACATCAAGTTTGTCATGACAAGCTAATATCAAGAAAAATCAAACTTGCTGCAAATGTACATGCTATTTGGGCTGTGGGAAACAGAGTCTTCACCGGTGACCTTCCAGATAAGCAGGTCACGATTCACCGAGCAGATCACCCTCCCCCACCTCGTCTCGTATTATATCACAGTTTTCACTTCCCCTCCATTACGGTTTAAGACGCCTTACTGTGAATCACCCCTCCCGTTGTGATATGCGTTCTAGAATGATAAAGTTGTTTTTGTAATTCGAATCTTCGTCGGGAACTCAATGGAGAAAGTATTCGTTCTTCTCTTTGATTGACAGAATCGCGGTAATTGTACATAAAAAAGAATAGTCGCGGTAAGGATCCCATACTGTGATCGCACAGAAAACTGCGACTGTGACGTCGAAGAGTGACTTCTGTGATTGATTAATGATGATGAAGCTGTTTGAGATGTATGCTCGCTCCTTGGCTGCTTTATCTCAAATTATCCAAAGATCAAATTCTGAGATCGTGAAACTAAGAAAAAGTCAATGAAATTAAAAAAATAAATAAATAAAATAGTAACTTGAATTAAAGGTTATCATGAATATGGCACAAAAATTTCAGAATGGCGAAAATCTGCCTTTTGGAATGAAAAGAGAAAGAGAAAATCCATGAGAAAGAAAGTGGGAGACAGCCCATATCCGCATGAAAAAAGTTTCTTTGAAGTTCAAAACGTTGACACTGAAAAAGCAAGTGTTCCAGGGTTTCTTCAACCTTGCATAAAGTGCAAAATGATGTAGATGCAAGTCGGAATCTGAAAAGTTTAGCACTGGTTGGATACGTTTTAGTACGGAATAGAGAAATAAGGACATCATTCTTGCGACTGGAAGGAAAAATTTGGAGTTGAGATCGGTTTTCGTTTAAAAAATAAAATTCGTGGGAGTATTTTGAATTTTTCAATTCATTTTTGGCTTCTTCTTGAATATAATTTTTCATAGAAAGTAATAAATCTTCATGTGATATCCATTGAGAGATCAGGGAGCTTGGTGCTTTATGGGCCAAGGAGTCCACGCATTCGTTTTCAGTAATGCCTGCATGTCCAGGGGTCCAAACAAACTCGATGGATTGAATGTTTCCAATAATTTTGTAAATTTCATGGCCGAGGAATTTGATTACACTTTTGGAATGAATATTCGAACACTGTAGTGCTTTTAATACTGAGAGGCTATCACTTAGTAAAACGTAATGTTGATTATCGTTCATGAGATTATTGATAGCGAGAAGTATTGCAAAGGCTTCACTAGTGAAAATGCTATTATAATTGGAAACGGAACCAGCCTTAGTCACTCCAGTTGTAAAATTTTTGGACGCTATAGAGCAATTTTCGTTAGACTTTGAAGCATCTGTTGCGATTATAATTTTGTATTTCTAGTATAAATTTTTATATTCGTTGAAAAGGGTTTGTACGGCAGAATTTGAGTAGATCTTTGTTTGAAAAGGAAGAGTGTCCAAATAAAAACGAATTTTTTCCTGTTTTTGAAGAGGGGGATGAGGAGGAATTAAAAAAATTATGTCGATTCCCAGCTTATTAATTTGCTCCGAAAGACGGGTTGAAAGAGGAACTGGTTTCCTCAATCTCAATCGACGTGTTAAAGGACGAAGGTAGTGAAACAGAGGAGAAAGCTCGCCTAAAGATAAATTTTTTAAGAAGAAACGTTCGGCCAAAATTCGTATACGAAACGATAGGGAAATTTGACCAGCTTCCTTCAAAAGGATCGGGATGGGCGTCCACTTGGGATGTCCGGTGGCAAAACGCAAAGCACTACGGTATAATATTTCAATAGTAAGAATTTCGCTTTTGCTCGACGTAATGAAAACATGGCATCCATATTCTAATTTGCTACGGATAGTTGAGTTAATTATTTGTAATAAGTGAGTAGTTCCTACTCCCCAAGAATTGGTTGCGATAGCTTTGAGTGCGTTAAATCGTTTAATAGTAGCCCTTTTAAGATGTAAGAAATGTTGCTTGAAACTAAGATAGGCAGAAAAAAATTAGGCCTAGAATTTTGATATTAGAAGTCCAAGGAATATTTTGTTCGTATAATTTCAAATGGGAAGACGGGGTTTGTTTAAAATTGGTAAAATTAATGGCTTCGCATTTTTCAGTTTGAATTTTGAGTTTCCATGTATCACACCATTGACTAATTTTGTTCAGAGAAAATTGTATATATTTGAGTGCAGAAGAGAGGTTTGAATCACTGCAACATAATAAAATATCGTCAGCATAGCGTTTTGTGATGTATTGCTTCGAAAATATCCATCATGTAAGTGGTGAATAAAAAACCGCTTAAAACACTGCCCTGAGGAATGCCGCAAAAAGAAGACCACATAGTAGAAGCAGAGTTTCTTCAAAAAACGTAAAATTTCCTGTGTTGAATAAAATTATGAAGACATTTTGCAGCATTTCCTTTTATCCCAAGTTGAAGTATTTTATACATCAATCCATCTCTCCAAACAGAGTCATAAGCGGAAGCAATATCTAATTTGATAAGAATGAAATATTTTTTATCGTTTTTCGCCTGGATGATTTTATGATGGACGAGGGAAAGTATATAATTACAGTCTTTTTGTGGTAAAAAACCAGCATGATGAGGATGAAATTTTCTGTGTAATCCCGTACTGATGAATCTATTCAGAATTAATCTTTCAAAAATTTTGCAAACTACCGAAGTTAAAGAGATGGGTCTATACGATTGGATATTCTTGCTATCCCTTCCTGGTTTCAGTATAGGTAAAATTTTTGCAATATGCCATTCAGATGGAATTTCTCCGGTTGACCAAATTTCATTGTGGATTGAAAATAGAGTTGATTTGAAGCCAATAGGAAGATTTTTTATAAAGTTTGCTGCGATACCATCACGTCCTGGAGAAGTGTTAGGAGTTTTCTGAAGAACATATTCAAATTCATCGACAGAAAAAGGATTATTGTAGTAGTTTTCTTCATTACTAGAAAGATCAAAAGGAATAAATTCCTCAATGGGATTTTGTTCATAGTGACTCGCAAAATGGTTGGCTTGTGTGTTTGGATCCGAAATCAAAGCATTGGAAATTTTTATGAAGTTAGCATTTTCAATTGGACGATGATTTCTGTTATAAATCGCTCCTATTATTTTATAAATTTTTCCTGAATAACAAGTATTTTCGCATGTATTACTCCAATACTGCCTTTGTCGTTTAGAAATTAAGTTATTTAGTCGTGCAGAAAGTTTCTTGTATTGTATCCAAAAGGGCTGAGATAAGTAAGTTCTGGCGAGGCGAAGATATTTCCTTTTTTGCCCGTGAAGAAAACTGCATTGGGAGTTCCACCATGGAGCATTTGCTTGTGAATGGACCTTGTAACTTGAGGAAAAAGTGAAAATGGTATTTTTACAGAAAGATTCAAAATTGTTATAGCTTTGAAATTCATGTTCAGAGATTTTATGCTGATGTAAATGATTTTGAATTTCGACCCAATTAGTTTTTTTCTTTAGAATGAAAGAGGATTTTTTTGTGTTAAAGAAAATTTGAATTGGTAAATGGTCGCTGCCATATGGGTCCGAAAGAACTGAAAAAGTAATATATGGGTAAATATCTGAGCTTACTATACTTAAGTCTAATAAGGAGGTTGAAGAAGAAGTTAAATGCTTGGGAATACATGCATTAATTAAATTCAAATTATTTTCAAGAATCCAGTTGAGAAAAGTCTCAGAACTTTGACTGATGTGAGATGCACCAAGCCAGGGACGTGGCGAAGGGGGGGTAGGGGGTGTGTGACACCCCCCCCAGATTTTTCTGAAGTCGGCAAATGGACTAAATGAGTCGGCAAATTTTGAAAAAGTAATCGAACATATTATTTTATTCCGCGTATCCACGATATTTGCAGAATTATTTATTGAAACGCTGAAAAAAACAAAATGAACTTTTATTTACTAAGTTGGTTTTTAAATTCTCTTGCAGACCATTGTTGTCACCGATTCCCGTTCCGACTCCGAGTTCAGGGGTATGCGTGGTGTGACTATTGTTAACTGACCGGGGTTCGGGCAAACTTTCCCTTCTGTAGTAAAATAAAGATAAATTCTCAGAGCAACGAAAGAAATGAGATGCCACTGTTTTGTAGATCCAAACAGCGGCAGTGTTCTTCTCTAGACTTTCTAGTGTACTCCCTAATAAAAGTGTCATCCCCCTGCAAGCCCTTGGACACAAGGCCGAAACTGCCGAGTTTTATTACCCTGAATTGGGGACCACGGCAAGTCGATATTGCCGACAAAATGACTACACACCGAAATCGGTGTGTGTTTACAGACGGACGAAGCGACAGATATATATAATTCCAGAAAATGTTTTTTTCGTATTCGTGTACTCTAATGTAGAAAATATCAATACTACGTTTTCTTAGTATCTTAGAATTTGAAAAATAACATTAATTCGATAGAAGAATTGAGAAACAATAATCAAAAAATGAAAAGACAGTTTAAATTTTAATGTTTACTGTGGGCTTATTTTGCATATTATTTTTATATTTTTAAATATAAGAAAACATTTATGAAAATTTTTCCACGACATAAAAAAGGAATAAATAATTATTTAAATTTTTTATAATATTGATTTAAGAAACTTTGAGAGATGCCAACAATTTTTTAATAACATTCATTTAGTATGTTAGCTTTCATCATGTATTTATAAAAAATTATTTTATATAAAAATTTTGTTTATTTGATATACAAGCCATAATGATGCGATTTATTATACAACAAGAGTTACTTAACTCAGCGTGAAACATATTTTAACCTTTCCTTGCTAAGCTTACATGAATAAATGGATTTTTTTTCTCCAACTTTACTATAAATTTTTTTTTCTATTATCGATTTTTTTAATACAGAAAGAAACTTGACTAGCAGTAAACATTCAGTGATTGCATTGAATCATCTTCAATCCTGAGAGTGTAAAATTTAGCCTCCTAAAATATGCAAAGTTGTTAGCTGCTAATAAGAATTACATTATTCAAATGCTAAACTGTTTCAGGAATTTTAAGAAATGTCACAATCTTATACCGCTGACCTCAGCAACAAACTATTGCTTAAAAATAAAGTTTGGGAACTTTTTATATTCCTTTTTCTCTATTAAAAATATGCATTCCCTAGATTTCAAAAGAAAAGATGGTCATAAAAAAGCTTCTTTAAAAACGAAAGGTTAAATATTTTTGAAGAACTACATATGAGGGGTTTTCTGACAAAAGTGAACATATGCGCTTTTTTCTAAAAGCGTTTTGTTACAATTTTCTCATCTGAATACCCAACTGTACGAGGCTGCAGTATCATTCAATTTTGTCTCATAACTTATTTTTTCCCCTTTGTAAAATTACCCAAAGTTCTTAATTCTTTAGCAAAACTAAAAATATCCACTTCTAAAACCAACTTTGTAAAATGGATATGTTCACTTTTGATTTTAAAAAAATTTAATCTTTCTGTAACATCTTTATTTATTTTTTGAACGTCTGTGTGTTTAATGCTAGAAAAATATATCTAGCTCTCATTTTGGGGGGCGTTCTTTCTCTTATGTAAAATGTCAGTATTTCTCTTCCAAAATCTTGGTAATTATATCCAGAAACATTGAAATAAACCACATAAGGAAACAAATACACAAAATAATCTCTTTTCCAACCCTGGAAGCTTTTACGAGCAGGACAGTTTAAGAATCCTGTAATTTCATGGTGTCTTCGGATTGCACCATTCGTGAAAAAATGGGGTGGAAGTAGACTGACAGATTTATGATCGGGGGAATGCAGTTGTTTTTACCTCACAAAAACCCCAAATTTCTTATTGGGTAGGAAACTCGAATGGACACTATCCTGAACAGTGATAAAGTTAAAGACGGCATAAAGAAATCTCAATCCAGAAAGCGGGAGTGTAGCTGATAAAGTATAGTGCGACTTTTATTCACCACACCTGCTTTACTATAGGTGAATTAAATCATTATTATTACTGTGGAACTTGGTTAATTCAAACATTTTTTATCCGAATTCCTAAGCAATTTGATTTTTTCTCTATTCTTAAAATTTCTATACGCATAATGCCTAAATATAATCAGTAATTCGAATTTATTTTGCTTACTTAAATGTCAAGAATGAAAATTGTAAATTCTTTTATATTTCTAAATTGCTTTCGTCCTTACTTTGTATGTTCATCGATCGTGAATAAATAACTTTTTAAGGTTCTTTATTGACTCGAGAATCCAATCAATGTATCCAATCAAAACAGCAATTTAATATTTCTCACTTTTTGAATTATTTAAATTTAAGCAAGTTTATTAACATTATTTTTAAAAAATCAATAAATATTATTACTTTGTTAATTAAAATTTCACACTGTTTATTTATTCATAGTGTATTCTTTATTAAAGGTGTTAAATTTTAAAAATAGATTTTTTTTTTACCTTTTTTAGTTAAAATTGCCGTTTTCTCATGCTGTATTCACTTTTACACAAAGATTTTCTAAATTAAATTCGAATTAGCCAAGTTGCACTGCTTTTCATTATTTTACATTGCTTTTTGTTACATTAATTATTTGTTTATTTAACATAATTTGTTTTAATAGATCTAAAAAAATTCTGCAAATTTATGCATATATATTACCAGCGGATGTTTGCGATTTTTCAAGTACTCGGATGAGGAATAAAAGAACCTTTTTCCGTTCGAATGCCGTGTATATAATAGTAATAAGCGTAAATTCAAATTGAGTTGAATTTCGAAGCAGTGTTTTTTTTAACATCGAGATTAGTGATATAACAATAATGATTTGGCCAAATACCTACTCTGTAAAAACATTTCGCCTTTTATTCCAAATAAAATAATTCTCAAATTTTAATTGTAAAAAATCAAAGATTAATAAAACTGATATTTTTATTGTTTGTATATTTGAAAAATTAACACCTTGATGTGTTTTTTTCATAATATGTTAAATACCTGAATTACAATAATTATTTCAGTAATAAGAAATGACCAAAAGAGGGATCTTTCAGACTGTGATTTTTTTTATCATCTATGAGTGAAATTTTAATGGCATGATATGTTAAGCGCCCAAGAATTGATTATTATTCGTATTATTTAAATATTATATGTATGTATATTATTTATGTATCAGAATGTACCATTTATGATTAATTGAATTTAATGATGGTAAGAAATAAAATTCAGTTCAAAGCAATTATAGTGATAATGAAATAATTTATATTAATAAAATTGTGCTGTATTTCTGATATTTTGATTATATTGGCCAAATCGGGCTATATGGCGATTCAAAAAGTCTTGAGGTGAGGGTGCTTCTAAATAGCGCTTCGCTATGCGTCTGTTCTTATACTAGGGTCATGCACTGGAATCTCTCTTGCGGCTTCGTTAATATCTATTATCCATTTTGTTCAAATTTTTTATGGCTATATTTTAAATAATTCCCACATGGTTTTGCGTTTCAGATCTTTAGGAATAAATTTAGTTTCGGAGGACATTTGTGATATCTTTTTTGTAGTGCTCACTGTTTTTCTGATGGGTTGAACCCATACATATACATTGGGAAAGTACAGCTAATCAATGGTCGCAAAAGTGATTTATAGAGGACGACTTTATTTTCCATCAAGAGTTAGGACTTCCTACCAAGGAGGGAATAAAATCGTGCCTTTTCTAAGTTAAATTTTGTCTTTATTTTTTTAATGTTCTTTTTGAAGGCAGGTCTTTTTTCTTTGTTTGAGCCCTTAGACATTTCGTATCTTCATCATTGAAAATGATATTATGCATCATAGCTGGAACATGTACGTATATTACGCACTATAAAAATATTTGTCTTTTAAGTGTTGAAGTTCATCAAGAAAGTCGGCATTTTTTGGATCTCACACCCCCCCAGACGTGAGATGCTCGCCACGTCCCTGCATTTGTGTGTTTCACTGTCTAGCCATTTTACCAGCTTGTGAGTTTG
>BGPR01004739.1:0-29497 GCA_013235015.1 Araneus ventricosus
ATATCATGTAAGAAGCCTAATAGTTATTT
Organism: Araneus ventricosus; assembly: GCA_013235015.1. Lineage (NCBI taxonomy): Eukaryota > Metazoa > Arthropoda > Arachnida > Araneae > Araneidae > Araneus > Araneus ventricosus. Next base: position 30 of record BGPR01004739.1, read on the forward strand.
GCGCTTTCTTGAAAAAAATCTTGTGAAAAGAATAATGTGTGACTGGTAATTGTTTCCTCAATGTAGAGTTTCCGAAAAATGATACATAGTATACAGAATATGGATATGAGTTATGGGTGGTATCGGATTATGCGCGGGAAAAAATAAAGTAATAAAAGAAAATAATTTCGTGAAAAAAATCTAAGTACTGGATATTTGTGCATCAAGACTATTTTTCTATACGAGTAAGAAAGCTTATAACAAATCTATGCCTCGATATGTGATTTGCCTTTTATTTAGTGCAGAATAGTTTATCTAAGCTTTATATGTTTTAAGCACGGGAATAATGGATTTTCACGCTTCTTAATCAATTAACATTGCTTCTCCAGTTTGGATAAGTATTAATTAACAGAAATATAGAGGAACATATATTTAACATTATCATCCAATGTTTTCTTTGCGATTCTATTCGGTAAACTATGTTAACCTTCTAGATTACTATAGTTCTATAATGTGCCAACTCGTATTCCATAGAAAGCTTTAATTCAGTGCATTCTTAATTGAATTATTTTGACTATGGCCTTCAACGCAAACATTTCTAAAATACCGAGTTTTAAAATTAGACATCCTGCCTTATACCACTGGCAGGGAAGTTTCCATTATCGAAAATAAAAGTTTCAGGTAGGGAAGTTTCCATTATCGAAAATAAAAGTTTCAGGTAGGGAAGTTTCCATTATAGAAAATAAAAAGTTTTTACAAAGATGCAATTCGTCCCTAATTTTATTTTGTATATGTATAAAAAATTCTTTGTTTATATGCTCCAGAATCTTTTTTAATCAACATATTAGGATTTTAATAAATAGAAGTGTCGCATGGGTACTAAAAGCAGAATTTGCAGTTTACATTCTTTTCCGGCTGATGAGGCGTTCCAATTTTCATAAGTCCTAGAAACTTTCTGTGGAGAATAACAACCCTTCAATTGATATCCAAATCAACCGTTGTCAATGCCTAATACATTTCTCGTGCTGTTTGAGTTTATGGCGCAAGGGCAAGAGAGTGGCCAAACTGATCCAAACGGCCGTTGATTACTAATCACGCAATAAAATTATCCCTACCCATCAAAAACTGTGCTGGTAATTTGATTAACTCTGAAAAAGGTTTATATTTGAGGATCTCTTCCAAAATGTTATTTAAATTCACAGTTTGTACTCTAAATGGGGTTCTTGAGCTTTCTGTTGCGTATTAAAATTCTTGCATTCACAAAAAATGGGCTTCTCCACAATGTTTCCCTACGACATTGCTGTGGCCAGCTACGGCATGTTTTCAACTTTGTCGAGGGTATCAAATACTTAACAAGTACTGAAGGAAACAATCTATATACTTGGTGACTTCTAGACTTTTTACAAATCCATCGACTTCCATTAGGATTTATCTTTGATACTGGGTGCATGTTGCCATCATTATAACCACTAGATTTTCAACCGAAATTTGTAATTTACTATAAAAAATACCTAGTTAAGAATTGAATTGTCAAACAATAGACGCCTTGTTATTCTGAAAATAACACTCTAAACCACTAGTAAACGAAATTTTTTTCTGTTCAAGGTTCGAAAAATGCATCTTCAAACTTATAGAAAATATATATTATTGTAGACAAATTGCAAAATCCAGCTTATCACTAGGCTCGTCGTTTCACAATGCACCTTGAGAGTGGGAACATGTAATATTTCAAAATGACAGCATTGTTCGCATCAATGCGAATTTTTCATTGATTATATAGCAATGGATATAACTTCCTTCAATTTATATAAACAGTTACTCAATTATTTGCTTTATAATCGTGGAATTTGCAAAAACAATCTTATTAAGACTGTTTTTATTGAACATTTAATAACACATGTTAATTCCAAGGAAATATATTCAGAAAACACTCGCTTCGTATAAAAGTTTGTAAAATTGGCTACCCGTTTTAACAGTTCTGCCCTTTAAACCCAAAGCAACTCGTGTAAATCAATAAATATGCCAGCCAGAGCATTAATAATAAGGGTTCTCGTTGGAAAATGTTTTATCTCAAAATTAATTTCTGGGTGTCTTGCGGTGCTGGAAACTGCTACCTTGGGATACTGTTTTCGGTTAAATTTTGTTCCTATTAAACAAAATCTGCTTTGTAATCATTTAGAGCACGAAATGCAGTTAAAGCTGACTGTAGAAAGATAAAACGAGTTTGTATCAAATACCCTTAAAGATTGAATGAAAGAATATCCCACTTTTGCGCCATTTATCTATGCTGCGCCAAACAATGGTAAAATCCAAGACAACCTTTAAAAATTTAAATTTGTACAAAATAATTTAACCATTAGAGCTCCATTGTCATCGCTAAGAGAACATTGAATTGCATGCATACTTTACCCTCAAAACGCATATCCTCACTTAATAGGCAACACCACCCATCTCAATTTTCAAAATTTTACAAGAGGAATTGAAAGTAAAATTTTTCGTAACCAATATCTGGTCTCATCTGGTATGAGCATGAGACAGCATGTTCATACTTGTTGGCATTAGAATCAAAGTTCTTATCAACTTCGGGATAAACGAGCTGACGCCATCTCGCACAGTGGAAAAATGTAAACAAGCTGTTGATAGTAAAATGACGTCATCTGACGAGCGACTAATCAGATTTTCTTTCGGTAATTTCCAGTGTGCGGGATGGCATCGGTAATATGTAAATCGCCCAGAAAAGGTGAATATAAGTGCGTATTCTTTCTCTGTGAATCAGTAGGTAGTAAGAACCGGTGTGTTTGTGTATTTTTGCAGTGTGACTTTCACAGTCCACAATGTTTTCTCATCTGTATATAGTTCATCAATAAATGTTTGTCATCAGTAATGTTTGTTGCCTTCTGAGAAATCTTCCACACCAAAAATGTCTTTAAGATTCCATTGACGCGATTAATGGTTACTCTACTAAACTTTCAACGTCATTTGACGATGAAAAAGCTAACAATACTAGATGTGAAGAAAAATCAGAAATATTCGTTATTGATTGCGAAAACATTTTTGTAGTCAGAGGGTTATATGAGCTGAAATATAACAAATGTCGAAAAGGGAATGTGACATCTAATTTGGATGTTAAATATTTAAAATTTTATTTATGTATTATTCTCGAAATATTTTAACCTTTCTAGTGCATTTTAATGCATTCGCCGTTCCAGTAGTTTCCCTTGCACAATTCTTATGGATTCCCTCGCGTGAGCGATGCTTCAGACAATCTAAATTTGATGCATAAATTCAAGCATCTCTCCATTTATCCTTTCGTCGAATAATTTGGAAAACCAAGCTATAAAAATCCTATACCTTTAAACTCGCAAGTTTTGATTCTTGCCTTTGATTAATATGAAATACTCGATTTCATTTAGATGAAGTTATGTATGAATTGATTAAAAATTTGGTCTTGCGACTGATTCATATTTGGAATGTGTTCAACTTGTATAGAATGAGATAGGGATCATCCATGAATAGTTCTTAGAAAATTTTACTAAGGTGATATGATTAGCGAACTAGAGACTACAACAAGGAAAAAGTTTCAAAGTATAGGAAATGGAAAACGGCAATATAACTTTGTTGACCCCAAGAAGCGTTGAAGCATTTTAAAAACAATCAGGCACTTTATGCTGAAGAAACTTTCACAGTAAACTCATAAGGAAAAATTTTAAAAAAATAATGTCTGAAGTAATTTGGAGCTGCTAAAGTTTTAACATGTACCGATTAATTCACAGATGAATTAATTTGAAATATTTAATTTTTATGAAAGAATATCTGAATAATTAACGTGATTTCTTTGATTTAATTTGGTTTGGTTTGACTTTCCCTGGCACAATATCCTCGAATCGGATAAGCTGCGCCGAAAACCAAGAATCTGTACAAAAAATAAGTGTTTGAATGAATCGTTAGTTAAAATCTAAGTAAAAAAGCTGAGATGAATAAACCGACAGCACAAAGATACTAAAACAAGAAATTTAAAAAAGACCAGATCAGAGATAAGAAAACTAAATATCATGGAAAACACCAATGTCCTTCAAGTACATGAAAGAGGGTAAAATGTCATTTTTATTGGGAGAAATTCCACAAGTTAAAACTGCTTGAGCAAAAGTGCCTCAACCGATGTCTATTAAAAGCAATACAGTCCATTAAAATGTGTTTGACAGTTAGTATGTCACCACAATGGCTAGATGTTGGAGGAGACTCCGCAAAGAGAAAATATTTATGTGTCAGCGTGTATGCCCACTACAAGTCTAGTTAACATGACGTCATAGCGTCTGTTAAGTTTTGTAACCCATTGCGAGGGAATCGGTTTGACGACATGGAGCTTGTTACTTGTTTTCATATTCCATTTTTCTTGCCACTGATAATAGCACCATTGATTAACGGCAGATCGCACATCAGCATAAACAATTGTTCGTGTCAAGAATTCTGTAGCCGATTTTGCAGATTTGTCCGCCAATTCATTCTCGGTAATGCCAACGTGGGAGGGAACCTATGAAAATAGAATACGAGCCCTTTTTGAAATTAAATGTGTATAGAAGTCTGACTTCTTTAATGAGTAGATTGTGAGTTGAGGAACTACGTAAAGATTCAAAATACTCAGAGAATCGGTGTATCAAATGGATTTTCTGATTTCATGCATATCAAACTTGATTTCTTTGAAAGACTTTATGCCATTATAGGGGAAGATAAATTCTTTTAAGCCAGTTGATTTGAATTAAATTCGCATTTAAGAAAACCAATCACTTGATTTTTCCGGTTTTTCTGAGAATAAATAAACTTGGAACTATACAGAAATTTTATTTCCGCATGTCATTTCATACGTTTCAAGTATCAACTGCATAATTATGTTTCTGTAATGAGCACTTGTTGATATTGAAAGGCCGAAATTTTCTTGGAAATGTTATCCGCATAAACCAAGTGTTTTTATCGTTCACCGAGTTCCGTGAACAGGGTGGTACTTGTTTACTCGAACTGAAATATCTATTAAACCCGTACTAATTGAATGCGCACGTTTTCATGCCTAGGGTTGATGATTTTTTGATTCTTCCTTTCCCAACCTCAGCCGATTAATTAACCAAATCCACTATCCTCAAGTTTATAAAAGCCTCAAGGTAGCACCACATATTGCACGATATTGGACAATATCGATCGATATTGTTCAACATTATACGATATTGTACAATATTATACGATATTGTACAATATTATACGATATTGGACAATATTATACGATATTGTGAATATTGTTCAATATCGTGCAATATTGTACATTATACAATATTGCAAATATTGCTCAATATCGTGCAATATTGTACATTATACAATATTGCAAATATTGCTCAATATCGTGCAATATTGTACAATTTTTTGTGCTACTTTACGATACTCAAAAATTTTGATGAATTAAAAATTAACTCTCCGTATTTAGGATACTCAAGGGCTCTTTTAGGGAGAATCTCATCAATTTGAGCCATGGTTGAAGACGATGACGATATCTAAACTATTTCTCACTATTACCAGTGGGAAGCTTTCGATGGGCAACAGATATAATTTGCAGAATATATAGAGAATACTTAGTGCATTCGGATCAAACCTCAACCCTTTTGATCCCGAGGCCCATCCTGCCACTAGAATACTTTAGCTCACACTGAAAATTCTTACCTTCAATTTGAATACTCTTTACCGATTTTACTTTATAAAATCTTCTTGAATTTTATTTATTCAAGTCTGGTGCAGTGTGTGGCTAGATGTCCCTTCTACAATAAATTCAAGGAGGTAAAATCTTTAATTGCTCAGTCACATACTAGTCATCAATTCCTTACAACTGCCGCAAAATTTCCCATTTTTCGTTGGCTTAAATCTGTTAAGAATCATCTATCTGTACTTGCATTCTTTCGTAATTTGCTATAACTAGATATCCATAATTGCTGAACCCATGAAACAGATACCAAACCTCACCGAAATCACTTGTTGCCCTTGTATTTACTCCATGCTTAAAAGGCATGAGCCAGTGCTGCGAATATTCAGTTCGCATTCTTATAAAATTCGAATAAAATTCTGAATAAACTTTATTAAAATTTTAATATGGAACTTTGGGTACGAATGTGCGAATTTTTAAAAGGTTACTCATTGTGTTTTATTTACTATTCTCTTGGTTGGTTGGTTGGTTGGTTGGTGTTTAATGACACCAGGGCCAATTTGGTCATACTGCATTCTCTTATTTAAACACGGCATATTAATATATACATAATACGTCGATCTTATTTGGTATTTTTTTATCCATATGTATCTAATCACTTTCATAGCAATTAGGTTGTCATTCGGCAAAGATTAAAAAGTGCATAGCTAATTTATTCCAGAAGAAATTTGTGAAAAAGCTTTTTATGTATACATTAAAAATATAAATTTCAGGTGAGAAGTTAACCTACATTTAGCCATTTATCAAGCAAACACCAGTCCTTACACTAGACGGCAAAAACCGAACTTTTAAGTTTTTCCTATCGAATGGTATCGGAAAATATGCTATTCCTCTTTTTTGGGTCCTGATTTTGCATAGATGTACCTCTTAACATACGTGCTTAGCAATCGTCAGCACTAGTGTTTGAAGAAATTATTTTAATTAGTTATTGCATAAAAAATTAATACTAATCAATATATATTTTTTCTAACCATGAAGTTGCTAATTTATGAAATGTACTTTTTCTAACGCAACTGCAAAAAATTTAAAGAATTTCAAGAAAAATTCCGGGAAGACTTGCACACGCTTAATTATTTCGGCATCGATGGATTCGATATGCAGAGATTGAAAGAGCAATAATTCTTAACCATATCAAATAACCCAAAAGCGGAATTAACCTGAAATGCCAATGACTAATCTCTAAACTACTAATTACCGTTTCATACGCTCAGGAGATAATTTCCTTGAGTAAAGTGCGAGAAAAATATTGAAGTGCGTTCATTCCACTCGCTACAAACCGTCTCGAAACAACTTTCACACACCTGAACACATTTCACTCCCTTCTACGCACACTGATTTCTAAAAAACTTTCACTCTATCAAGACAATATCATGTGGATAGAATTTTCACTCACACCCCGATCTCAAATATCTTACATTCCATATGCCGCAGGCAATGCCAAGAAAGCATTTTATACTTCACGTGCCACATACAATGCCAAAAAAAAAGCCATCTTGCACTCCACACACGATGGGAAAAACCATCTTGCACTCCACACATGATGGGAAAAACCATCTGGCTCTTCACACGCCACACCCAATGGGAAAAACCATCTTGCATTCCACACGATGGGAAAAACCATCTTGCATTCCACATGCCGCACACAATGGGAAAACCATCTTGCACTGTCGATGGAAAACCATCTGGTGGAATCTCCACACGCGCACAATGGGAAAACCATCTTGCACTTCCACGCCGCACAATAATGGGAAAACCATCTTGCACACAGCATGATGGAAAACCATCTGGCTCCTGGTCGCCGCACCTTCAATGGGAAAACCATCTTGCATTCTCCGCATTACTACACGATGGAAAACCATCTTGCATTCCACACGATAGAAAAACCATCTTGCATTCCACGCAGATGGAAAAACCATCTTGCATTCCACACACGATAAAACCCATCTTGCATTCCACACACGATGGGAAAAACCATCTTGCATTCCACACACGATGGGAAAAATCATATTGCTCTTCACACACCGTGCACAATGGGAAAAACCATCTTGCACCTACACTGCACAATAATTGAAAACAATCTTGCACCCCACACAATGCAAGAAAACATCTTGCACTCCACACGCCGCACTCTGGACCATCAAACATTCTTTGCTTTACTTGGCACTGTCTTGGCCACCAAACGTCTTTCTCTCCGCACTCTGCCCACCAAACATATTTTATTCCATATGCTTCATATCCGGATATTCCAGCTTTCATTCATACACCCCCACGTAATCTCGATTATCAGAACATGGTTCGCATAAACTGGGCTATATCGACGCAGCCATCCCCTAACCCTCCCAATACCGCTCATTTCTTGAAGAAATTGTATATAGGTTTCACATTATACACTTTCAGAAACTATACTACCCACTGGTCAGGCCGGTTTTAACATATTCCGAGTACACCCCATATGTTTAGAAGCTGTTGTACCGTTTTCCTAAAAGCAGTAATTGTAAATTTACTCTTATGTACAGTTCGAAATGAATAAGAGTTATTTTGCATCACGACACTGCATACCAAACCCACTGTTATCGGAAATTTTGCGAATTGGCTTCTTGGAATTATCTCGAAATTCTAATAGTCAAAGAGTTATATAGTTAGAAGAGAATGTTTGTTGTACTGATTAGTAGTAGTTTAGGATAAAAAAGAATAATTTTTGCATAAGTTCTTAAGTACACCATTACGCAAATATGCGATTCCTTATAAATTAATATTTTAATAATTTAAGTGTAATTTTGTAACCTCCAGAATCTGAAAAAAAACTTCAGTTTACAATTAACAAAGTTTAATTATATTATGAGATCGCTACGCAAAATGAAGGGATCGTAGATTTGCTTCATAAATGAAGCATTTAAGACTGAACTTAAATTTTCACTCAACCGTTAAGACACAGACTTCGATTGATAAATGTCTCTTCGGCCCTTGCATAAGGGTTTTATCATAGGTTAAGAAATATATTGATATTATCCTAACACATTTTATTGCAATATCTTCCCGAAGGAATTTCATATGAACCAGTATTCCTATACCCCTTTCAGCAACTATAAAAAGGTTCACCAAAGTGACCAATTTTTTTTGTAACCCAGCCCGAGAATAGTTATTTGGAGAGGGACCTATAGGGAAATATTTTGAGTAATGATATACAAGGTTAGTTTCGATTGATTAAATTTCCATTTTAAAGACACTGTCGGCCTTATTCACCATCCATGGTTAAATCCTGATCAGCGGTTAAAAGGGAATTTACACGAACAAGCGAATGCTGACCGAAATGATCGGCTGGATCTATCCCCTGACTGGCGAGTTGGCGAGAAACTCGTTTGGCTCGAAGGCTGAGGGTAATTTTAAAAATCGCCAACAACAGAGAAATTGAGATACCATGCCAATATAGCAACCCAATAAAGTATACATTTGGCAATGCATTTCGGTCACCTTTCGCATTATTATAGCAGAACCATCATTTAACCGCTGATCATGGTTTAACCATGGATGGTGAATAAGGCCGTGTGAATACTTGTTTTCGGACGTGATTTTGAACCACTGTCAAGTAACACGGTCTACTCCAGAGCCACACACCCCTCTAAGCTTCTGCATCACATTAGCCCAAGAGGTTCGATTTAGACAGAATCGCAACGAACCAGGCTAATATACAGGACATATCTTCCATGTAATTCGACCTCAAGCTCGCAATTCTTCTCTACCTCCGATGTAGAGACAAATGCCATCTGGCTATTGAACACTAGATTACGAATTTATATAATATTTTCACCAAATTTGTACAAATCAAATTTGAAATTTCCCAGCAATTGAAGGATTTGGAAAACATAACACTGATCATAGTAATTAACCCCTTAGTAGTTTCGAGCAGAGTCCATTCGTGCATCAAATGTCATTTTTAAACTTATAAGCTAAAATTAAATAATTCATGGGCGTTATCACTCGATACAAAAATGACCGGAAATCCATTAACATCTCAAGTGCTCTATACACTCTTTAGTTGAATCAATACCACATCACATTCAAGAAATAGAAGCGGATGGAGGAAAATAATTAGATATTTAAAAAAATACATTGTTTAATGAAGCTTCCAGATTGGTTACAAAGTTTAGTTTATGCGTATTAGATCATTACAAGATTAAGATTGCTGGCAAATACTATGAGCCGTAGAAAGGTTTTAGTCAAGATTTTGTCGCAATTAATTAAATATTTAATTTTAATTAAACAAATAGTTAATTTAACAGATTACTTTAATTTTATATTTAACTAAACATTGTGGCATCAATATTTGTTTAATAAATTTAATATAAAATAGCCAAGAAAGATATACAAGAGCTCCCCTTTATACTTTATGATATTGAAAAATACCTCAATAACTTTAAAATTGTTTTGGGGTTTTCTGCCTGCGAATTTGCTTTTAACTGCCGAAGGAAATTTAAATTTTCTGTTCAAAATGGCTGCATTCATATCCTATACTTTAAACACACGTATTAAATTTGCAATTCACAAAGTTTAATAAATTTTATTCTCTTATGTGTTAAGAAATTAGCGACTATTATCTCTGTAACCAGGGAGTTCTCTAAATGAGCCCATTCTAGTAGTGTTTAAATGTTTCATGTCATGTGATTTTACCATATGACAAGGTAACGTTCGCACAATTACATTGTAACCCAGATTACATAAATTAATTTTTTAAATCTAGAGTCTCTTTATTCATGTCAAAAGTCAATTTCTTGTTACTGTTTCAGATAGGCTGTTTTAATGTTATCTAGGAGATATTTGCACTGCTGGGATGTTTATTTCTTTATGACTCCTACCTGTTGAATGATTATGTGTTGGGATATAAAAAAATTAAACAATGTACTGACCAATAAATCTTTCATAACTTTTGAGTAGAATGATGTAGTAAAAAATTAAATGTAATGAAAACAGAATCACAGCTTAAATATTGCAATGTGTAGAAACAAAATCATTGGCTATACCCGTATTGATCAATATGCAATATTTCATTACTTTTGTAACATTAACGTAAAGGAATCTATCTTTGCCGTCTAGCTTGCCGAAAGGGATCTTTAAATAAATGAACCAGTGAATGCATTCGCTAATAAAATAAATGAATGAATCGGTTTAATTTGTTGAACTCTTTCAAGACTGGTGAATTATTTACTGAACCACTCTGATTGGTGCATCGTTTAAGCATTCTTGCTGAATAGCGCTTATTATAAAATCCATATGACAGCATAACACAGCTTTTTAGGAATCGAAAACTATAACAATATTTTTCAGCTTCCTAATTTGTTAAATCAATCCTTACACTCACACTTGTATAATCATGCATCTTATTATATGTCTTGCCGCAAAGAATACCAACTACGATGGTATTTTACAGATGGTTGAGTGGACTGTAACGCTTTGAAAAATTAAGTTACTATTTAACACATAGCAAGTCTCTATATGAAATGACTTAGATTTCAGAAATAATGAACAAAGATTAAACAAATGATTCCTTGTATTTTTTACAGATGCATAAAACGATAAAAATTACAAAAATGTTTTTATTTTCAATTATTAAAATGCCTTATTATAAAATATATTTTTCTTTCTTTACAGGTAAGTGCAGCTGAATCTAACTCTGCATGGAACTAACTATATGTAAGACATTACCATTTTCTACATCGTTGTTCGTGATGAATTTAACTATCCTTTCCTATTTTACCATATGTATTGATAAAATTCTGTACTCTATACACAAATGAAATACTAGAAATCATTGAAACTAGTGCGAAGTGAAAATTTTAAATTTGCAAAACGTACATTACTTCCATTAATAAATCTATATATTAATACGTGAAGAAAACACTTTGTGCCCCTTTTTAAGCACATTGCGCGCACTGAGGGGTGTGAGATTTGGCATAGTTAAAGTTCATATGGAGAAGGAGTGCAGAAAGATAAAACTTAACAAATACATTAAATTAAATAAAACATTCATTGTTTATGTTCATACACTGTAAAAAATTAGCGGAGTAAGTGCGGAGTGGATGATTTGTAATTAATTTAATCCCCCCGCAGTGAAATACACTCCAAGAGAGAGTTTATTTAAACTATTTATGAAAAAAAGCTCTTCGGAGTGAAATACAAAATGGGGATGATTTAAATCTGTCAATGTGAAACACATATTAGTCTGTGGTCAAACAGTCGCACAGAGTAGAGATTGTCTCTAAGGAATTTATATATAGTATGTATTACTAATACATTGAATTTAAAAAAATAAAACATTCATTATTTACGTTCATACTTAATGTCAAACTCATAAAAATCTGTGGTCAATAGACGGACAACATATTTTTTTAACCGTCCAGTTTGTTTCAATAAAAAATATATAAAAAATACGAAGCACGTATTCTTTATTTCATTTTTTGTATTAATTTTTCATTTAAATTATATATAATTTGAAAAGGATAGGCAAATTAACTGTGTAGCCTTGGCGAAATGTTGGCAGTATCGCAATAAAAAAAACCCCAAGGATATCAAAAAACGCGTTATTGTTTTCTAAATATGACAGCCAAGCTATACCACATTTTTCCTATCGTTCGTATTTTTCAAATAATTCGAAAATTAGTGCATAATGACGTATTTGTACACGCTCACAGCTGACGTAATAGAACAAAATTTAAAAAATTATATGCAATGATTATAGATGTATACTCTTTGATAAAATAACATCAATAACGTTCAAACTTAAAAATTTAATGAACTAGGGCGAATTTCGACCGCTTGGTGACCTCTAGTTTAAATAATTTTAGTACATTTTTAAATATTTGATTTTAATGCGATATGAAGGAAATATTTATTTAAGATTTCAATAATTATGACCAATTTATGAGTCAATAGTCTATTCAATAGTATCTTAGCATTCGTAATCAATTTTGAAGATTTTGATTTCATAATTACCAAATTTATTGTTTTAATGATGCGTTATTTTTCTGTAGTATTTTCTTTATATCGCAACTTAATTACTGATTTTGAAAAAAAAAATTTCCTTTGAACTGCAGAGAAATTCATTTCTGATTGCTTTTTAGTGATTATAATTTACGGAAACTACCAGTATGAAGGTACCGAAAATTATACATACAACACGATTTTATGTAGTATATTCACAGAAGCAGCACGGTAGTTCAGTTTATCGCCAAACAAATTCTGTAATCTCTTCTGAAACGCAAGGATTCTAAAATGTCATCTTACTTTATGTAGTCTAGCGCTGATGAAGAAAGATAGCACAGAAAATGTCACGCCTCCCCCGATGTATGTAGAATTTTACCATGGAAACTGCACGTGGCCTTTTTATGGATAAACTGCATAAAGTACTGAGACAACCTGCCGAGTGCATTCCAGAATTTTCCAAATAATGTGTCAACTTGGCTTGAAAGCTGAAGGAGTAATAACGTAAACGGCAACTTCCGTTTCGCAATCGAGAAGAAACATTCTGTAGAATACTCCACCTAAAAATATATTAATCGTATTAATGGATGTTAAACAGCATAAAGTACTGAGGCAACATGCCGAGTGTATTCCAGGATTTTCCAACAAAGGTGTCAACTTGACTTGAAAGCTGCTGGAGTAATAACGTAGACGTCAACTTCAGTTTCGTAATCGACAAGAAACATTACGTAGATTACTCCACCTAAAATTATACGAATCGTATTAATGGATGATGTTAAACATCATAAAGTACTGAGGCAACATGCCGAGTGCATTCCAGGATTTTCCAACAAAGGACCTGAAAGCTACTGGAGTAATAACGTAGATGTCAACTTCAGTTTCGTATAATCGAGGAAAAATGTTCTCTAGAATACTCCACCTAAAAATATATGAATCGTATTAATGGATGTGAAGATTGAAATTAAAAGTATATTTTTTCTGTAACCTAATACTTAATTCTGAAAAAGGAATAAAACATTTTGTGTTGATCGATAGAAGAACTAATTTAACACATTAAGATGTTTTCAAACAGTTAGAGGTTGTACTATCTAGTTTATAAAAATCGCGATTTAACCATCAAAAACAATTGGATTGATAATTGAATAAATCGTGCGACTTCAATCGCATGAGAAATATAACTACACATGACATTAAGGGGCATATTCTGGTACTCCCGGTTGGGTTTGGGTCCGCCCCGTTAACACGGGACCCCACCCCAACCGGGGGTACCAGAATAGACCCCTTACATTAATTGTCGAATAAAGGGATTTAAAGCAACACAGGCTGTTATTCCCACATGTCATCTAGCGGGATATTTTTTGTCTTATGCCCGACTTACACTTCGGCACTCTTTGTGCAATAGTCCACATGATTGCATTACATGACATGATATGGCCACAAAATCGCGTGATTGTTCGTTCCAACAATCTATGTGCTTTTGTGGCTTATTTATATAATTAGCTACGAAATAATTTGGATAGTGCCATGTGGCTTCTAACTGCACCCATCGACTGTCCTATAAGCGAGAATTTTCACTACGCTGGTAAGTAAAGTGATTGAAATCCTGCAAAAAGCGCAATGGATTCAAAATTGAAATTGGAACTGTACATTTAACTTGTATCACGGAAGGATGAAACTAATTTAATATTCATGTGCGAGAGTAAGGAATCATTTTAGCGCTTCTATTAACTATATATAATTGTTGGCTAACTTTAATTAAAAAGTATCCACGAATTTTCCAATTTCTATTTTTATAATTATAGGTAGTTGCACGTTATAGCGGCCACCGAGATTGAATTGCCAAGCAACAGAGATAATTCGCCAAGATGGTGATTAAATGTCGCCGCTAAGAGGAAGACGGTTCGGCGATGTGAGAACATTTGTTTTTGGTGCGCAATGAGCCTTTTATTGGTCTCTTGCGCACGCGATGCCTATGGATCTGAAATGGACAACGGCATGCGAAGTGGGTACCGGATAAATTTTCTAAACTTGAATAAAACATCAGCGGCTTCGCTTTCATCAAAGCGGGAACCAAGTAGCTACGTTTGTTTATTGAATGTTAGGACACTACGTTTTTTATAATTCCAAAATGAGCTCTCACCTCAAGACGTTTTTTGTCAAAAAGGCAACAGAAGCATAGCAGTCCTAAACAAATCCGTTCGGAAATTATTAGAACTGTAGAACATTGAACTTACGGGCTTGGCGAAATCCGATTGTCGCCAAGTAAGCTCGGTGACCGCTTTAACAAACAAGTACCTAATTATAGATATCTAGCAGGCATATCAAACTGTATTGTTAAAAATGGAAGAAAGTACGGCATCCGAAAGCTAACGGTTATAAAATTTCAATTTCCCTTTTTTCTACAGGAAAATTCCTTCATCCCAAACTACAATAAAGTATCGGTTAAAGAGTAAAACAGCGTTTCCCAGGGGAAGAATAGTTTTAATAATTTACTTTTCGGAGCTGTAATATTTTTAAAAAATTCAGCCATGTTTTACTCGCTCCCATTCTTTACGCATATTATATAAAGTCAGATTTTATGTTTAGAATGTTGATGAAGTCTTCTAAACCCTTTTAAACAAAGTAGATTCTTGCTGATTATACAATATTGATGGGTTTTTATGTTTTTGCCAACATCAGAACTCATGAGAATTTAAATATAGAATATTTAAAAAACTTACTTAGTCAATGGGGGAACCCATTCGTTTGTTGAATTAAAGTTAATCGATATAAATGATAATTAAGATATGACGATTTTAAAATAGTTTATTACCAATGAGCATGCACATTTAAAAAAAATTAAGAATTCTAACATTTCAGAAAGTGATTGAACAATCGATTGCAATAGTCTATCTTCACAAACATGGGGAAAAGTCAAGTTAACCCTTAGAGCAAGCGCGGGTATGCAGTAGATAAAGTTTTGATGTGCATAATATTACATATTTATATCGTTCTCCTTCTTTTATATCGTTATAAATTAAGTAAAATTTTTATTTCTATAATCTTTGCTCAGGGAGGGGTCATGTGCAACCTCATAGTAACCATAGGGGTGGTTGCATGTAGTCAGTGTTGTTCTGTACTCAAGAACCATGCTAAGTTTGAAGAACCAAGTTTATTTAACAAATACACAGAATGGACGGAAGACGACGAACATAAACAGTTGGCTTGCTGATTAGCACAAATTGCAATGACGCATCAAGAATTAGCGTTCTCACATGAAGTTGCATAACTCACTATAGGGTTTATTCTGGTACTCCCGGCCGTTATCAAACGGAAAAGTGACAACCCAACCGGGTACCAGTGACGTCTCCCAACCCAACCGGGGGTACCAGTGACGTCTCCCAACCCAACCGGGGGTACCAGAATAGACCCCTATAACACGTTCACACATTCAATAACAGTGCAACAAGGTTTGTAATCTTTCACGAAAATCCACATTACAGGCAAGCGGCAAGCAAGACTATTGATCATATCATGAGTTCACCAGGCTTAACTGCATATATTCGCAAACTTACGGATCCTACATAGTAGGGAATGAGGTTGCAACTCGTTGGCTCTCAGCGCAACGTGACTTGCCTTGCTTCTAAATGACATCGGGAAAACTAACTAAACTGAACTGAAGGTTCGTCCTTTATTTGTTTTATTCTAAAAATGTATTCATCATTATCTTGAGAAATATCCAAATAATCATAATTAGAAGGTAGTTTTGATTTCTTCTTGATGCGATAGCAGAAGAACAAAATAACAATTAAAATCCCGCCTATGCGCGGTGCTAATGACGAAGCATGCCAAGTCACGTGACGCTGAGAACCAATGAGAAGAGACCTCGTGCTCTATTATGTAGGACCGTAAATATGCCAAATATTCTGGCTTCGCAACAGCGTCATCTGTAATGCAGCGCCACCTATGGCAACTCATAGATCACAACACTTAGTATCCAAGCAAATAAATACAGATTACATGAATAATAGTTGAGTTTATTTTTGTAAAACATGATGCAAATATGTAATACGATGGACGATATAGGCGAGTTTTTTAGTTTGTTTACTTACATTAAAAACCTTGACTTTATTTGCTGGGATGTTGGACTTCCGACTTGGAGATTCCCTTGACTTAGCATTACACCGGAATTACGTAGTTAGCACTTAAATGTAAACAAACAAAGCATAAAACTCGTCCATAGGTACCTCGTACATACGCGCGATCTCGACTGCCGGAAGGTTAAATAAAAGTTTGTGATTTTTTTCGAAATCAGGATGTTCTGAAAAAGGGAACAAAATCTCGCAGTCGAATTTTTCGACATCTACAAAACTTTATCTTTGTATCTTATGTATGCAGTAAACTTAAAATAAATTGGAAAGAAATTATACTTTGTTTGCAACGAAGAACTAATTAAAACTTTACTCTGGAAATCGAATCGAAATTCAGGTGATAATTACAGTTTGTATCCGAAGGGTTATTGTGCCGTAAGTGATTTGCTACCTATGCAAAATAGGGCATGGTAAACAGCAAACTCCTTCGCAGACTTGTTAAACAGAAAGACTGAACGCAAAGTAATGTTTATACACAGTTTCGGTGCATTTAAACTAGTTGTGTACTTTCTAAAGCCCCACAATTAAACTTTTAATGCGCAGGACAACGGCATTTTATTTACAAACCCCTACTGAAACTTTAACCAGAGGAGGACAATGTGCTGGAAAACAGTTCATCAGTCCTCCATTCTTTCTCATGGTAATCCTCTGGCCCTCAGCAGTAATCCGCTAATTACAGTGAGCCCGCAGATAGCATTGTGTAATCCGTTTCGCCACAAATTCCCTGACCACAAAGAAAACACAAATCCTATTATTCTTAGCAAACCTAGTGCTGGAAGATAATGGATCAGATACTGGTTAGTGTCCTTCGGTTCTTGTTCTAGGACCCTCGTGCTCATTTAGAAGATAATAGGATTCTTTTATTAGGGAAAGATCGATTGAACGGGCGATATATCGATAAAGGGTGCAAGAAAGTTATCGCCATCGACTATTCTTCCAGAGTTCTTGCTTTACCATTAAGGCGACTAGGACCTTGAAAATAATTTTTTAAACTTTTCGATTAATCATTTTGAAATTTTGAAAGCATTAATAGGAACTTTACTATAAGAGAAAACACACAAAATTTCACTGCAATATATTTATTTATTTCCTAATTATGGGTATAAATGTAATTTTTAATAACAGTTAATGGCCTTTATGATAAATGTTCCAAGCACTTCAATTTTTGTTCAAATTTCATGACATTTTATATAAGCACAGAAACGTATATTGAGAAGAATTTTTGGCATTCATATAGATGTTATTTTATTATTAAACAAAAAATATTTTCTTCTATATCAAATATTGGGCATATTTTTTTCCGAAATCAATTTTTTCGAGATATTATATGTCTTCATTTTGAAATTGCTTCGTGAAACATACAAATTAATCCCGATTATTGTTTGAAAAGGATTAGAGTAACTAATAACAAAAATTAGTGTGATTTCGAGTAATTTTGGAACATTTATCGCAGAGGCCATTAATTTTTATAAAAAATTACATTTATACCCTTAACCCAGAAATAAAAAATATATTACATTGAACTTTCGTGTGTTTTCTTATGTAGTGCTCTTATTAATGACTGAAAAATTTAAAATTAATTAGTTTAAAATTTAAAACAAATGATTTTGAAGGATCCTTGTCGCCGCATCCCCTTGATATCTCCTGATTAGTCGGACTCTTGTATCAGATTATTGTATTTTTAGCTTTTAATATAAAACTAAGCCTTTCATAGAACATTACTAATTGGATCCAAAAATTACGCTAAATCCATAAATATCTAAATTATTCTACAGATTCTTAGATGATCTAAAATAGCCATGATACCTGTGGGAAAACTTTCTGCTTTTAAGGGCGTGGGTTTGCGACCTTAACATTCTATTATTTTTAAAATTTTTTTTCAAATTAATAATAAGCCATTTCAACCTACTGTTAATTCGATTTAAAATTTACGCTAGATCCATACTACCCTCCTAAGCTTAAAAAGCGTATCTCAATTTTCAGATTTTTCCTATTTAGTAATGTGTCTGAGCAGCTCACAAACATTACATTTTTTCAATAGTGGTTTTCTATTATTTTGCGATGTTCTGTAATTTGATGTAATGTTTCTTCTTTCTGTTATGTTGTTATTTTGTTCTCCTCGCCGTCTTGGTCAATGCCTTGCACCCTCTGGGTAGGTTGTGCCAGCGTGGGCGAATAAATAAATAAGTGTTTATTAATAAGTTACTAGGAATAATGACGGGTAGCTCACAAACATTGCTAAGCAGGAAAAATCTGAAAATTTAAAAAAAATTGAGATAAGCCTTTTAAGCTTATGAGGGCAGCATAGATATCTACAAAACTCCAAGGGTCCATAGTTGAATGAAAATAGGCAGGTTACTTGGTGAAATATTCTGTTTCGTTACACACGGTCCGAGATTCGCGACTTTCATACTGTATTTTTTGTAACTTTTTAACAAATAGCAAGCCATTTCTTAACGTTGTTGATTCGATCCAGAAATTATGCTAAATCCATAAATATCTAAAGTATTCCATGGATTTATTGTTGGATTAAAATAGTTAGGGTTACTTGATGAAAGTCTCAGCTTCGGTAGTTGGAGATTCATCACGCTTATATTGTATTTTTCAGATTTAAACCCCTTCAAAGTTGATGTCCGGTATGCCGGACACCAGGGCTGTCCGACATACCGGACATCAAATTTGGACTGCCCGCGTTAATTCAAATAAATGGTGAAATTATATGCTGTTTTCTTGTTTGATTTTTGACTTTCTTATTTTTATAATATTTGTACGAATTTTTCGTTCCGGGGATGGAATCATTTCATTTATTTAGTTTTTCACAGATTTCCAAAACAACTCCAGAAAATTTTTGCTATTCGCAAAATCGAGTTCTGTGACGAATTCTGTTTGCGTAATTTTTAAATTTAATCCTTTTCATACCATTTAAAATGCTTCTTCAATATTTTATTGCCCTTTGGTAACCGTTTTGCAATGAAATTTATGTAATTATTCATCTTTTTTTCAGGTTAAATATCCGGTTTTCGCCGGATGCCGGACATAAGATAACTTTACATATTCAAGCTTGAAACTTTATTTATGAGACACCCTTTGCTGTAGTAGACAGTACACCAAAAGAAAAAAGACTAACTTCATTATTTCTTAATTCCAACTGAAGAGGATTAAACTAATATCAAACCATTCCTACACTCGTTTCAATAATTATGCGGGATCCATAAACACCTAAAGTATTCTAAATTTTTATATCTGAATTAACTTTTTACACTCGAGAGGTGACTCTCACTCACCATTCTAGACAGTGCATCATTTTTACGTTCCTAGATTATTTCAATGTTTAAAATATTACCTACAAAGTTGTAAGAAGTAGAAGAATAATTTTTCAGGAAAAATTAAATTACCCAGAAACTTTTTTTACGTTCCACAGCAATAATATGAATTCTTGTAAATCAATGAATAATTATGCATCTAAATACTTTTCAGAGTGCAAAGGTTTAAAATGTCCCGGTTTTTCGGACACTGCTTCGGTACCTCAGAGTCAAGGATGAGAGACCGAATTGCACTTGGCATAAGCACTCCTAGCTAATACTTCATAAATGTACTCAATTTTAACATAGGACTACTTTCCTCCCATTGGGGTCTCAGGAAGGAATTTGATTCACATGCCAGAACGCCACAAAACTTGGTAAGGGAGTTCTTCTATGTCTCGGTAACTACATATGTTAAAAACATAACTAATGTCTTATTTCAGAGATAAAGGGTAACAACAGAAGTTACAAGAAAACTTACTTAAACTTTAAAACTTACGAGAAACTTCGAGAAACAAAAGAGTCACGGGAGCAAAGTAGTCTTTCGCCCTTAACATCAGCGGCTGTTCAAAAAGACAGTCTCCCGTAAATTTTTTCATTGGAAACTAAAAGAAAAAAAAACTGTTTCAGATTATTGCGAACAGAGGATTTACTTTCTTTTTCAATTCAAAGATTTTGTATTCCTTTATTTGTTAAAACTGTGCATTTGCTGTAGTTCATGACCTCGTCTCGATTTCTTGTCGGAGGGGTTTTGGGTTTGAGACGCGCTTCCACAGAACACCATTCGCGTGTACGCGCCTATTGCATGTTTACTCCATCATGGTTGAGGCATCCTCCCTCTAGTCTGGAGTGAAAATTCAGAGAGGAATGGCTGACTCAGGCGATTTTCTTGTTATCTGACTATGTTTCAGTATTACGAGGCTCTTCCCAAAATGGCATCATGTAGCTTCTAAATGGAATTTTAACACATTGAGGATGGATCACGAGTTTACACGTATAAAATGGAAACAAATACACACAAAAGCACAAGTTATCCCGTCAGGCGAAAGGATCAACTCGTGATCCTTTCGCAATTTTTCATGTATTTCGAATATTTCATGTATTCTTATGCAATATTAGGAAGTATTATGTTTGTAGAGAAGATGCAGATAAAATGTCGTTAAAGTCATTTGACTTTGGTTCAATGTCACGGTGTCCGTCCACATGAAAACACTAGTTATCTCGTAAGCAAATAAAGTATTAATATTAAACGTAAAACATAAATCATTAAGAATAAAATTAAAATAATATACAACCAAATGTTGTGGGGAGAGCAAAATGCAGCAAGCAGCCAAGAAAACAATGAAAATACAAAAAGCACCTAACTAAATGAAAATTCTTTAGAAATTAAGATTGAACAATGAATAAGCTTAAGGAATCCACCAAATGAACTTTATCAAGGCGTCTCTCATCTGAGAAGATTAAAAAAAACAACAGGGATACTTTTCTGTATGAGATTCCGACGAAAGTGAAGTAAATTCACTAAGAATTTTACTAGAATCTCATGTGACCCAAAGCATTCCGAAAATCAAAAGAAGAATTCAAAAGATACTCAAATAAATAAATACGTCCTTAATGCCAATTAGTAGAAGTAAGAAGGACAAAAAAACTTACATCTCCAGTAGATGCGACAACTTGCACACTCGCTTTGAAATGGTGTCGATAAACTAAGAATACAGAGAAAGGACGCTATCAAAAGGGAAATGTAAACGAGCCTAGCTCCATCTATTGAGAAATATCTCTTTAAACGTTCGTAACAAGGTGCGCCAAACATGAGTCGACTAGTGATTCGCTTGCAATCATGTTTTTTTAGTTATATTGACGTCCAGGTTTGAAGCAACAAACTATTTTGGGGTAGACCCCGTAATTTTAAGCTGCTGTCAGAAGACGAGGGCGACACTTGGGCTGGAAATCCCCCTTTCCAAGAATCCGGGCTTCATCAGCGGGAGAACTTTTCGCCTCCTACGTATGATTTCGCGTGAAACAGGCCCAGAAACACGGCGTATCTTCAATTGAATCGTGTTTCGAACCTTCTGCCCTCCGGTCCCATTGTCGAGATCCTGCCTCTAGCCCACCACGGCCGCCCGTGTTTTCTGAATTTTTCGTGTATTCTAATGTATTGAAGAGAAATCTATAGATGTTCGAGCTTTTTTAGTGCTCTCATTTAATTTTTAGTCCATCAGAAATGTGTTAATGCAACTTAACTAAACTATATACACTGATTCAAAAAACAATGTTTTTTTTATGAAAGTGTGGTGAATGCAATTCTGATCTAAGTTCTCAATCATAACAAAAGAAAGGAAATTGAAATCCGAAATTTCCCAAAACTTTTTGACGACAGACATGCTTTTCTGCTTCTAAATCATTGACTAACAAACTGTTGCGGTGACGGTGCGTTGATTCTGCTGAAGGTCACGAATTTCAAACCATCCTAGTGCTGAAATGCGTAATTGTTCTGAAGATTGCTTAAACCTATGGTGTTGTTTGAATTTAAGAATTATGAAATGCTGTTTGAATATCATAAAGTTCTATTTCACAATGGACCTTATGCACCGTTTGGGTTCGAGAGTATAGAAAAACAGCTGTGGAGGAATAAACAAAACGATCGGCCTATAAGCGACTCAGAAATAAAAGCAGTTCTGAGTCAGCTGTTTAAGACTGACCAGGTCACGTGTCGGAGGATGTGACGTCACATGCATAAGGTCCATTATACAAGATATATACTGTTTCTTAGAAACACCTACCACAATTTGTAGGATGCGGTTACAATTCATTGGGAAGAAAGGGCAGTAAAGAGCATATGTGTCTCCAAGGCAGATACAATGCTCACGTAAAAAAGATTTATTCGGCCCGTTTGAGCGGGTAATGACAGCGGTGATGCGACAGTGCGGGTGATGCGAGTAGAATCATATGTTAACAAGTAAACAGTAAACAGACTAGTAGCGCCCCCTTGCGGAGGCTATAAAATTAAGCATGCAGAGAAACCAAAATACACAATATGCAGTAATTTAATAGAATAAAGCATGCAGAACACAAAATACATTAATATTAAAAGAAAAAATAAAGCAACAAGAGCCGAACACAAACATTTGCGTTTCATGTTTAAAATTAATTATCCATAACCACCAAGCAATTAATTACTTAAAATCAATTAATGCTATCATCATTAAAGGGCAATGTATCGAAATAATTTATCACGACTGCTGTTTAATTGTTGCGCCTAATCGGAATCAGCTATCTATAATCAATTAAGATTAAATCAATTATTCGAGAGAATAGTATCATTTTATTGAAAGCTACATTAATTTATCGCATCGACTGGTAGAATAATGCACCGTGTTAAGCTACCGATTGAATTGCGTCTAGTATTTCGATTAATTAATTAATTTAATTCCTCCAAAAATGCATAAGAGACGAGGCAAATACCGATTTAAATTGTTGCTCCAAATTTATTCCACATATCCGCTTTTAAATCCAAATCCAACTTTTGGAAGAATTATTCACGAAGTTTGCGCTTTAGTATCCTCAGGATAAAGGAATTAATTGAAGTGGAGAACTAGCAAATATATGCTCAAGAAAATTATTATAACTATTAAGGATTTACGAATGTGATGAAATTTTAATTTATTTAATCGCGATTTCTAACAAATTCTATTTACATTAATTGCAAAATATCTTTGTGTGGAATGTGGAAAATTCTCGGAGAAAAGGAACCTTTTTCCTGATATCAAATATATAGTAATTTTGATACTTTAAAAATACAGGTTTCAAGCTAAAGTCCTTCTATCCCACATTAACTTGAGAACAGCGACAACTATTGCCGAATGGCGTCTTGGTATGGTAAAGTGACCATGTGCTACAAGGTGAGATTGGTTACAGCGCCACCTGGCGGCAAACAACGGACTTAGCGTTCCTATCTCGAAAAAGGTAAAAGATACGTCGAAAAAGTCAATTACAAAATTATAGAGCATCTTCGATTTAGTGTGAAAAGCTAAGAACATAATGTATAAAACGCACATTTGTTTGGTCGCGATTTCCAACACTTTTACGCCAGAAAGGCGTTAGACAGAACAGAGAACAATTAGTTATCAGCAGATACTTTTATTTTCGGTGATCGAAATGCTCTCCGTCAGTCACAATACACATCTGGAATACTTTTGGGATTTCTTGCTGGACATTTTCTAGCATATCAGGTGACCATGACGCGCTGAGAAATCGCGATCAAACAAACGCGCGTTTCACACATTTTGTTCTTAGCCTTATTGCGCTAAAGGTGTCTTTTCGTACTAAATCAAAGGCGCTTTACAATTTTGCAATTGACTTTTTTCCCATATCTTGTACCATTTTCGAGATAGGAACGCTAACTCAGTCGTTTGCAGCCAGGTGGCGCTGTAACCAACCTCACCTTGTAGCGTATTGTCACTTTACTATACATAGGCACCAAGTTTGTGGTAATAGTTTTCGTCGCTCTCAAGTTATTTTGGGAAGGAAGGACTTTAGTTGTCACCTTGTATATCATTTTGATGTATTTAAGTTAAAATATAGGGTTATTATTACAAAAATTAATAACAAAAATACGAAATTGTGAAATAAAATGCAGTTTGTGGCAAACGAATGAAGAAATCTATCAGTCTTTTTCTAGTATCAATATTCTGACTTAGGTGGCGCTAATTATTTTTCAGCTGTAATAACAAACGAAAATGGGGACCGCTCTCAAGACAAAGCTGCGTGTGTATTGTGGTTTAGTGCAAACAAAATCGCTGAAAACCTAGCAAAGAAAGTTTTGCCTGATATATAATAGAAGTTCACCAAATGTGCCTTCAATTTATGGATAGATGAAGAAGCTTAAAGACATAGGAAATGTTAAAAATCACTTGGTGATAACTCATGTAAAGACTTCAGATTTTCTTACTATTAAAGGAATAGTTACTCTGACTGTACTGTAAAAAAATTGTAAGATTTCTTCATTCTTTTATTCTAAACTGAATGTTTAGAATAATAAAAACGTTTTCCGGACACCCTAAAACCCTGTCTCATATCGCTTCGGTTCAGTAGAAATCAACGAAATTGATCTTATTTTCTTCATAAAAGAAAAGAATGAATAGATACAAAAATAATGTAAGTTACACATCTGACTATTAACCCAATTATACGGTATGCATATATTAACATTTTTATTTATTTTTAACTAGAGGTCTAGTGAGATAAGTTAGCGCTTGTCTGAAGAACAGGAGTTGGTGAAAGAAGTTATAGTTTCTGATCTATGGCCATGATCTTAAGCTACATTTTTTAAAAACTGGCTCAGAGATGCGTGCTGTAGCAATGAATGGCTTGCTGCGTTGTTGTAGTGCTACTGTAAATTTGTTTTCCATTAAACCTGTATTCCTTACTTTATCTGGTGTTTCCTTTTCTTTTATTTAATAAATTTACCAACAGCTTCCTGTTTGCCATTAATATTTGCAACCCCATGTTTGGTTGTAAAAATGACTGATTAAAAAAATTGTTCACGACCTTTTGGGACGGCCTGTAGAATGAATTCTTGAATTATGCGTCCACGGTTTTTAACAAACTCTTCGGAGATAAAACATGTAGTACTTGTGTGTGTATTGGACACAGCCTATCCTATTGTTTTCGCTTATTACGTGGTAACCAATAATAATTGGTATTAAATAGATTTTCATTTAAATCGTTTGGAGATTTTACAAAGTTTTTAAATCAGTCTAATCTTTATGAATCTTGATCTTAAATTCCTTATTAATAAATAGTTTTGCCAAAGAAGAAGACGGGGATGATTTGTTCTTTGAATTTTTTTCTCTTAGCAATGCTCCGAGATATTTCGACCATTAATTTAAAACAGAAGCAGATTTGTCTCTTAAATCATTTAGCATTATTCTCTCATTTCAGTTTTAAAATGCACAGATCCAACCATATCTGACCATTAATCACAAGCAATCTTGATTTTTCTGGGTACGGCTGTAGTTTAGAAAAACTGAGAATAGCAAAAAATGTAGAACGAGGAATGTGATTTATTACTGCTTACAGTATCATCCATCATTTTTTTTCTGATTTTTTCCCTGCATTTTAATGTATTTAAAATTTACGACAATCTGTGTTTAAAAAGGTTGAAGATGCAGATTTTTCATGCGAGTGTGTGTATGCACGTGATTTTGAATCTCGAATCTGCAAAGTAAATTTGAAATGTTTGTTCTTGAATTCGGATTATTTCAAAAGTCTAGATGAAATCAGATTTTCGGTGCTTTTAAAAGAAAAGTCACAAAAGTAAAAGGACTTTGTTTCAGATAAAAGTAGTCTCAAATTATTTTCTTTGGTGTTTCTTGAATAAATTTCATTCGAATGAATGCATAGAAATGTTTACAATATTGAAAAATGTCTTACATTGAATAAATTGTGTATCTATTGTGTTCCGTAGAATAAGGAAAATAAATCTCTTTTCGCCTTCCTAATTATACTTGAATTTACAAACATAATAGTCTTTGCATAAAAAAGAATTCCAGAGGGAAGCAAAAGATAACTTGCAGAGTAAAAAAACTTATTTCGAATTTTTATGCAATATCAAGAAATTTCTGCAAAACATTTAAAATAAGCAAATTTGAAATTATTTATTCTTTTAGTAAAACACAGTTTATTAATGAGAATTAATGAAAGACTGTAAGATAATAAATGATGAATAAAAATTCATCATCTCTAATCCAACGCACTCGTATTTATTTTCTAGCATTTTACAATATTCGTCTTAGAATTAAATTTACAATTTGTGACTAAAAGAAATACCAAAAAGTATTCATTAACATATAGAAAAAATAGGAATTTAAATCAACACATAAATAAAGCGAAATGTTCAAATTTCATTTGAAATATTGATTAACTCTTCAATAATTATTAATAGATCGCATATTTTAATCAAAACAAAAGCCTTTAGAAGCGAACCACCTATAGTTTAATAGAAAAATCAAAAGCTGGAACATTTGTTTCATGATGAAAATTGGCAACTATTTATTTGAAATCATTTTATTTGTATAATCTAAGCCTTTCGTATAAAATTCTTTTATTTCTTTTACACATATACATAAAACTAATTACGCATTTTAGAAACAAGAAATTTTATATTTTATATTCTGATTTTTTTTGTAGCGATTGGTCTATATTTTTTATCTTAGTAGGGAATACTGTATGGGGTTCTACTTCAGACACGAAAACTTAAGTTTTCCAGGATTTACTATTTTCACAGAGTCATAACATAATTCTAGAAAAGGGATGTAGAATATATCTTTGATATTCATTTTATTTATCTAGACAGTGAGTGATACGATAAATCCCCCTTTCCATTTAGGTTTACTTACATTGGTCGGTATTGTTACCTTTCAAGCATATAATGCAGCAGGCTATATCTACAAGGCAATAGGTGATAAAAAAATTAGCTCTGTGAGAGAAGTAAATTCCTAATTATTTATTAAAGCAACAAATGTATCAGAGGTAAAGAGAAGTAAAAAATATACTGAATTTGCTCTGGTTATAAGAATAAAATTGTAAACATTGTTTTTTAGAAAGCTGGCTCAAAAGTTCACTTATTCCTAGCCAAAAATACTTAATATTTCAGAAATCAGCAGTAAATCAATTCTATATGCAATGACACAATTCACAATATGTTAGTTAAAAAGTTATTACAGGCAAACGTATTTGGCACTGAGTGAGATGGAATCTTTATTGCGTGCTGAAACATCAAACGTGCCAGAGATGTATACAAATAACATTTAGCATCGCCCCACCGTCTCTAGAGTTCATTTGCCTCCTATTTGGCTTGGTGTATTGGATGTAGGTGGACTTTATTTAATTGCAAAATAAATAAATAAATTTCAGCATACAAATGAATGGGAAAATAAATATTACAAAGTTGATGATTTCTCATACAATTGGCAGAAAAATAAAGGAAAATACACAATTTCTTGATTACCACAGTATTCAAAGAATGAAAATGATGATGAACAACATGAAAGAATCTTACATCAATGCGCAATTTGTCGATTACTGTAGTTAAGATGGAGAACCATTGCGCAAAGTGTCAAATGCAAGTTTTATTATTATATAAGATATGAGTAAAAAGGACTAACGTATTCAGGGCGAGTCAGTACCACACCAACAAATGTAAGGAAGTGGTAGGTAGCATAGGATCAAATAAAATTGCAAAAGCGCCAGTGCATTCCTCGCGAGTTAGGTTGTAAAGAAGTTAAAAAAAATACATGAAAAGAAGCAACAACGCGTACGTGTAAGAGACAGGATTTTAATCAAGATATTTACATTTGCAACATGTACATGCTGCATAAGGTGCTCGAAAGTTTGACCAGAAGCTTTGACCAGACGTGACATCGGCGTTGCAAGGGACCTCGTAGATTCCGATGTATCTCGGACTTATCTGGCAGCAGTGGCGAATCCAGGATTTGCGTCTGGGGGAGGCTGAGGTCAAAAATTTTATACCGTCGTGACGAATGTCAAACATCTTGGATTATATAAACCAAAACACTTTAACTTTACAGACTTTACTCGCCTGACGATAAGAATATTAATCAAGAACACTACAATTTCGGTAATTTAATAAAAAATACAATCCAATAACTAGACAAAAATGTTCACGCCTGCGTCAACGCTACAAGTATAAGTGGAATGATTGAAAACGGAGGAAGACTTTCCATCCTGTCAAGCCAGAAAGTAATGCCGTCACGTTTCCATGTCTTTTAAAAGGAAAATCAAGAACACACAGTTCTATTGACTTTAAATAAAATCAAGGATTCTGGTTTAGCTCTGGAGAGGCTGTAACCCCATAACTGCCCCACGGATTCGCCACTGCCTGGCAGCTACAGATATGCCAGACACAACGTCTTTATCCAGATCAGATGGGGTCTCATTCAACTTGGATTTCATGTCCCCAGAAATAGAAGTCACGACATGATAGGTATGGAGATAGAGCAGGCCAACGAACAGGACTACTACTATCTATCCAATCCTGCGTATTGGTTACGTTTAGATTTCGCCCATACTGCAACTTCAGCGACCGAATATCAAATGCCGGTTTCCTGCGGGAACGATGTGCAGTCCAGCTCCCACATAACGCCATTTTCCGCAAGAAGAAGGCTTTTTTGTCCCTGCAATTTTATGTGATTCCGACTCGATGAGCGTCTAGCCATGATATTTTTCAATTTGTCAAATCTTTTTTTCTTTCTTTTGTTTGTCCTTTTGTTTATTGTATGTATGGATGTTTGTCCTTTTGTTTCTTGTATGTATGGATGT
>BGPR01004739.1:37574-49748 GCA_013235015.1 Araneus ventricosus
AAATAAAATAAAGAAGAATAAAGGAGAGGATAAGAGCTAAAAAAAGTGGATAATACATAAAACTCAAATGGGGAAGAGGAAAAAAACAAAAACAAAAATTACTGTTGTCTCTACGTATGGGCATTGAAAATTTCATGAACCCTGCAATAAAATTCGTATAAAACTTCCTTTCTTACTTAAAAAAAGGGTTTAAATTTCAAAGACTTACAAGCGGCATCAGCAAAACACATTGTTAAAACGCTTCTTCACTTATGAAATGATACAATGCTTTTAAAAACCTGAAATAAGCAAAAAATACACTTTAAAAGGAATAGTTTGGAAAGCAAACATATACCATGATAGAAAACATGTTGCAAAGCAAGATTAAGTACTATCTAACTGTATAAAACTTAACTATCGAAATCGTATATCAAGCTTTACGTCCATGTATAAACATAAAGTCTAAAAAAATGTAAAGAATGGAGATGGGCATAACTTGTTATATACTTACGAGCTTACGTACATATGAAGTGTTGTTAATACTCTATGTCTGGTCTGCGTCTCTCCAAAAAAATTCTACTTTTCTTGCCGCCCTTGCTGTTTATTGCCATATTTCCTTTGTTTATAGCTATCCCACGGTTTTCTTATATAAAATATACTTAAAGCTAGATTATATATATTAACACGGTAATGTTTACAAGCTGAATACTACCTGTAAATTTCGTGTTGCATCATACACGATACAAAATCGTTGAAAATGCTCTACAGCGCAGGCCGTTTGACCTAATTTGGTGTGTAGTTAATTATTATGTAGTAGGTGCTCACCAAGAAAGTTGTTTTCAAAATGTAACTAAATTTGCAATTGAAAATTATTTTAAATACTACCTGTAAATTGCGTATTGCATCATACACGATAAAAAATCGTTCAAAACGCTCTACAGCGCTGGCCGTGGGACCTAATTTGGAAAGTAGTTAATTATTGTGTAGTAGCTGCTCACCAAGAAAATGCAACTAGATTTTTAATTGAAAATTATTTGAAATTTCAACGATTTTCCTATATAACAATCGAAGCATTTTACCATGCATAAGGGCAGCTCTGGCATAGTGGTAAGGTTTCGGCTTCGGGACCGGAGAGTTCCAGTTTCGAAACCAGATCCCACTGAAGATCTGGCGTGTATGTAGGCCTGTTGTACGCTAAATAATACATAGGGCGCCAAATGTCCTCCTGTTACTGTTGTGCGTACGCTTGGAGAGAAGGTGCCAGCTCAGGTGCCGTCCTCTTCATCTGACCACGGCTAAACAATCTGCATATAATTACAGCAAATGAAGTACTAAAATAATAATTCTAATGATTCATCCTAATATTTGGCCTTCAAATAATAAGTTGCTAAATATATGTATTATGTAAATATCTATATTATGTAAATTTGTACTATAAATTAGGATAAAAATTATTTAAAATGCATATTATATTTTTGGACTTTGGATTTAGATGTAAACTATGGGAAATATTAACACATTGATGCTGAAGTCACATTTTCAATAATATTTTTGTTCTTATATTACTTGTTCTGAAATCAACTGAAAAATTACTAAAGAAAATCCTGCCTGAAAAATTTATATTTTAGTGCCCTCACTTTTTTTGTCCTATTAATGCAAAAAGTCCAATTAATGAAAAAATGTTCTATTAATGCAAAAAAAACAGTCAAAATTTTAAATTAAGTGATATTGCACAAAGAAGACATGTACTTGCAATTGTATTTACTAATATATTTGTTAAATACAAGTAAATAAGTTTATAAATAATTGAACAAATTTACCCTTTTATTCTTGGAATTGCTAAACCCTACTTTCGAGTCTCGTTTCAAAATAAAAAAAAACTACATTATCAGCTGAACTCTTTACATGTTCTGCTATCGATTGAAGATAAATGAAAATAATATAGTGTTGCAAAAACGTAATGTTGCTTCCCTACCTGACTAGTTTTATGTTTGGGAAGAGAGTTTTACAAAGGTAAGAATGGGATGGCCGGGCCTGGACACCTGACCTTGGCGACAAATTTAGAGACATTGGTAACAATTTTGACGACTTGGCGACAAATCAGTGATTCCAGAAAATGCGACCCTTTTCTCGATATCTCTATTAGGAAAGAAAATACGCTTGAATGTACGAGAAAACTCCATGTGACGTCACAGCCTGTCGGGGAGAGTATATAAGCGCCGGTCTTTGATGAGGAAGCAGTGTGTGTGGATTCACTGGAACGACTTTGGAGTTTCGTCTGCAGTGCGAGCTAGGATGCCGGTGAACTGAGCGCTATTGAAAGTGCTGTTATTGTCGTTATTAGTGATTTGTCGACTCTTAGTGTTGCTAAATCTCAAAATACTGAAATATTACCTGTGAATTGCTATCTGTTTACGTTGCTAATCTGCGCAAGATCTGTTGTTTCCTGTTAACTGAGCTTCGCATTTTCCTGCATATTTCTGAATAAACCTTCATTCTCCATTATTCTGCGTATTGGACTGTTTACACCATACACCCACAGAACGATTTTGGAACAATATAAATTATTCTGTTGCAAAATTTATGTCGAAAAAAACAATTCCTGTGAGTTTATGATGCATTTTGAAAAGCGTCTGTAAAACGCAAAGCTAGGCATTAATTTGTTAAATCAATTCGTGACGTAATTGATTTTGAGGGATTTTTTTGGCAGTCTCTAAATAATAAGTGACGAAACTCATTTTAAATATAGCCACAGCAGGCTGCATAAAACATTATGAAGGAAATATGAAACAAATACCAGATATATGATTAATAACCTTTTCCAGAAAAGGTTACCGACTTTCCTTTTTCAAACCATTTCTTTCCACTTTAATAAGCAGAAACAAAGGCAACCTTTAATTTCGGAGGCCCACGGACATTATACCATTCAATCCAAAACTTACTAGAAAGGAAAAATGTGTACTTAAGGAAAATTCCTTATAATACTTACTTTCAAACAAGGCTTAAAGCTTTGAAAAATCAATCCTTCCAAACTTCATTTCTGGAGCTGAAGTAAAACCAAAGATTGGAAAGAAGGAAAAAGAAAATCAGACCAAAAAAATGAGTGGCCGATTTTGTAACTTAAGCTTTTCCATAAGACGTTTTCCCCTTTAACTTCTGGTCATCTATAATATTGATGCATGAGTCCAGCTGTAGGAAGAAATATAGATATAAATTTATCTTAAAAAGGCGGGAAAACTTTCCCCCCTTTTCCTAATACCAGTCCGTTGGAAAATCGGATTGTTTTTCTATGGTAGTTTCAGACTTTGTGCATCGGAAAAACCTACCAGTCTTTGCCTTGAAACCGGAAACCTAACTGTGTATTATTTTTTGCGTCTTTTTTGCTTCTTTTTTCTGTTGTCCTTTATCCTTCTTGGATAATGGTGAAAAGCAAAAGGGGGGAACAATATATTTGGGGAGGGTATAAAGAAAATAAAAGCCCGATATCTTTAGAACAAGTTCGCTCTTCATGGTCGTGTTGTCTCTGCGATGAAAAAATGAAGAAAGAAAGACAATAAATAAAGGATGGAACACGTGTTTGATGTGTTGGTTTTTTTCTTCTTGTTTATTATGATAAGAAATTCCAAGTCTGTTTTTGTCGTTTAAAGATATATTTAAGCCTCTATGATGTATGGAAGAGAGGCTGTATGATATGTCACTTGGCTAAGGTTTATAAATAGCTCTTTAGGTGAAGTTGATCATCATTGAAGCTGTCAACTGGGAAAAGTAGCAGAATTATGATAATTCGATTGAGTACTGCATTTTTGTTTTAAAGATTTTCCTTTCGTAATAAGTTAGAAGACATTTTTATCACATATTATATTTTGAAAGGCAATATTTCAAACGCAGTGGCAGCTCATCTATAAGCCTTAATACTACGGCTAAGCGATTTCCAAGATCTCCTGTTAAGACTGGGATTTTAAAGGAGAAAGAAAGTACTTCCTTTCTTTTAAATAATTAGATAATAGAAGATGTTATCCCTTCACACCGCATGTGGGG
The DNA here is from genome assembly GCA_013235015.1 of Araneus ventricosus. NCBI lineage: Eukaryota > Metazoa > Arthropoda > Arachnida > Araneae > Araneidae > Araneus > Araneus ventricosus. The sequence goes on from BGPR01004739.1 coordinate 41,592, forward strand.
TTATTTCTTTTGTAAGGCAACCTACCTCATTAGCAAAAAACCTATCCGTCAAGTATTCTGCGATAAAATGGAACTATATACAGGTTAATTATAGACAAATATCTACATTATCTACAGGGTTATTAGATAAAAAATAGATTAACGCAGGGAGAGGAATGAAATCCTAATAATTTAGTGTTACAGGAAAGTACCAATATTGCAGAAAAAAGTCTTCTGGTACAGCATTTGAACTGCCTGTAAAGTATAGGATAGAGAAGCTATCTGTTATATCTTTGCAAATATATTGTTTTCTCAAAGGAAATACTTGAAATGAAATGGCCATTAGCCTGAAAGTTCCGCCTAAGCGACATCCAGGACCTCCTATTAAGACAAGGATTAATTAGTCGAAACAGGAAAGTGTTCTATAGCTTACAAACCATTACAGATAAGATGTGCGACCCTTCCGCCTGTGAAATCATTTTCCCTCTTTTGCAATAAACAAATACATCAAGCTTGTTGCGATAAAACAGGACAAGGGACTATCTGTAGAGTGATTAACCATCCAGCATCTATCTACATTATTCTTAGGGCGATTACTTATCTACACAGAGGCATTATTGACCCAATTGCTATCGTCATTATAGTAGTTAAATAAAGAATACTTCAGACGCAGTAGTGGCTGATCAGTAAGCGTTAAGGTTGTGGCTAAGTGAAATCGGGTGGCGATTTTACACATTGTTTGCCGATCCCGCGCCAGCGCGTGATCAGTGGCGTACCTGCAACTTTTGCCGTCGCGGGCGAACTTTCACTACGCCGTCCATCCTGTACAAGTCGCATAAACCTCAAAAGAGAAATAATAAATTCCAGAAGGAAAAATTGATTTAATAACGCAATTCATCGTTTGACGCCCTTGATCTCAGCATATAGGTTGTGAAATTGTGCTACAACCACCAGAGTGTCTTTCATATACCGGTAATTTATCGAAAAAAGGCCAAAAATATGAATTAATTACAATAGATTTTAACTTAGGACTACGTTCCTCCCATTCGGGTTTCAGGAAGGAATTTGATTCGCACGCCAAAACACCACAATAAACGTTGCATGGAAGATTCTCTATATCTCGGTAACTACATATGTTAAAAAGACAACTAATGTCTTAATTTAGAGATAATAGGGTAACACCAGAAGTTAAAAAAAGAATTGAAAATCGGAATTTTAGCTCATCGACTACTGAGTAAAAAATTTGGGCAAAAATACCAATCAATTGGTGACGTGATCCTCTGTATCTCGGTAACAACATATGCTAAAAACATAACTAATGTCTTGTTTTAGAGATAAAGGGTAACAACAGAAGTTACAAAAAATATTTGAAATATTTTAGCTCAGCGACTACTGAGTCGAAGAGTTGCGCAAAATACACATGAATTGGTGACTCGATCCAGTATATCTCGGTAACTACATGTGTTAAAACATTACTAAAGTCTTATTTTAGAGATAAAAGGTAACAGCAGAAGTTAGAAAATAAATTTGAAAATCGCAAAAGAGTCACGCGAGCAAAGTAGTCTTACGCCTTTAACATCAGTGGCTGTTTGAAAAAGACAGCCGTCCGTCATTTTTTTATGCACACAATGATTGAACTGGTTTAACAGCTCTCCTTAGCTATAAAATTCTTTCCCTGCATGTCAGATTTTGCTGACCCTTTCTAAGCGCCGCCTGGGACTGACTGCCCCTCCGCCCCCCATAGGTACGCCACTGCGCGTGATGCTGCGTCCTCGCCAAGTAGCCGATCACGCGCTGGCGCGGTAAACGCGATACGTTTCAATATCCACTATCCGCTTACGTTTTGGGTATATATGCTGTTATTGGCGAGGAGTGAAGGTTAGAAACTTGTTGTAAATGTATGTGTTTTCGAATTTGTGACTTACTGAAAATGTAACATGAGTTGCTTATTTCTTATAGTAAGTTAGTTGGCATATGGGTACAACCTACTCGTGTGTCACGGCATTAACTTTCAACACGGCTTCACATGACGGGCAGTCAATGTGTTTAGAGGAGAAAACATGAAAAATGGTTCTCAACTTTTAAATGATTGGAATAGAAGATAGTTAGTCATTTTATACCGCCTTCCTTCATCCTACACCTGTCACCAAGAATGCCACGATGAAACAGGACAAAGATACTATCTACAGGTTTATTAGAAATGCATCTACTATTATCTACAGTATCCATAATGTGGTTAAAATCTGCAGGGCGATTTGAAATATAACAGGCTGACGCAGGAAGGGTGTAAGATACTAACAGCTTATTGGTGGGCTTAGGTAACTACCCATATAATTCTGTACCATTTGGGTAAAATTTACGCTCGTACAACATCTAACTAGGAAAAAGAATAGAACAGCATAAATACATAAACATTTGCTGATATTTCAAAACATTTTTACAATATTTACATAAGGTAAAATCAACACTCTATTAAACATATGTATCTCATCAGTTTATTCGCATCTTGTGATCACGATGTAAATGTGAAAACTGACCTTTTCTTCGAGGTCCTAAACACGGAAGTGGAAGAAGAGGCACCAGCAATATTGCTATGTTCGTATTTGGGCCATTTTCATTTATTCTAGAAAGAAATTACATATCTGTTTTTGTCGTAAAATGATTAGTAAGTCTTTATAACTAGAAAATCGCCCGTCATGGTTTGACGGGTGCAAATTGACTCTTCATTCGAGAGATTTCCCTTCAAATTTGACTTGTTTAAATAGATATATATGCGAGAGAAATGTTTAACATTGATTGCAACAAATAAAATAAACATATGTTTTATGACAGGAAATACTGTTTTTTATTTACATATTATTTAAATATTTCTTTATTCAAAAAACCTCTTGGTAAACAACATTTCGTGTGAAGTATTTTTCGTTGTTTAATAATTTTCCTTGTACTTCAGATGTCTTTGTGTAAATTTTGACGCGATTGGGAATCCTAGACCTTGAAAGTGCAACATAGAGCTGTCCATGTGAAAAGACAGGCTCATCGAGGAAAATTACAACATGATCGAAAATTTGCCCCTGCGATTTGTTGATAGTCATCGTGTAAGCTGGAATTAAGGGGAACTGGCGGCGGTTGAGAACGAATTGTAGATTCACGTCGCTGGTGGCTAATTTAATTCTTGGAAAGGAAACAACATCGCCATTCAGATACAATTTGGCGTCCAAACTATATCATGCGCATGATATACCACTGACGTAATTCACTACTTTCTATTGAAAAACGGAAATTAATTTGAAATATAGGATTAATATAATTTAAAATTTCTCGGGAACTATTGATCATAGCGAGATAAATTTTATATCAATCGATAGAAAATTTTATTTCACTATTTCAGAGCTATTAAATTTGAAGTTATAACGACAATTAATCTTTTAATTTTAAAATTACTGAAATTTAGGTTCTCTAACAATGAAATAATGCTGTTTAACGTCTCGAAACGCTATTTTATTGTTGGTGAAGTCAGAGCGTTACCGGAGGATCTGGGCTATTATATTAGTAATAGTAGAGGGCCTGGATTTTAAATAGCATTTAGCTACGATTGACAACGGGAATTAATTTAGCACAAAAAGTTTTGGGATGTTTTGTAAAAAGCCCTTTGAGAAAGATATAAAAAGATAAAAAGAAAAATACTAAAAGTTAATAACTTTGCAGAAGGTAAAAAAATGACGATGCTGACAGATTAGAGAAAAAAGAAAGCTAAAATTGTAGCTTCTGTCCGACTACTTGCAGGCGTACGTCTAGGTTTGATCGATGGGCAATTCACGTGACAAAAGGATAAAGTCCGGGATTTTTTTCTTAATTTTAATCTTTTTTTTTCACATGCCCACATGAGTATTGTAATCGTCAAAAACTGGAGAATGTGAAGAAGTTGAACCAGAGAATGGGATGAATTACAACGTTTTACTCAGCCCTGGATTGAAATAAAATTATATATCGGTAATGTCTCTCCATTTGTATGCCAACATGATAAATCGAGAACTTCAATAGTTAGATAATTGAATTTTGAAATGTGTTACATAGGCTGGAATTCGGTTGCACCCATACCAACAGCTGTCAATCAAATCGATTGGCAATTTGCACCGGAGTTCTAATCTAATAATAAGACGCATTCTCCTTATCTTATTAGCGAATGTGGAGGCATATCTTATCAACGAATGAGGAAAGATTCTTATCATTTGTGTACAAGTGTCGTACAAGTTTTGTGCTATCCATTGAACAAGTCAGGTGAAACTGGAATTTATGTTGAGTGAAAAGAGCCGTAGGCTTTTAGTGCACGATAATTATAATTTCTACAAGCAGCATAACACTCAAGAAGGACTTAAATGGAGATGTGTTGGAAGGAAATGCTTAACAAAGATCTATACGGACGAAAATACCACAGTAATGTTAAAAAACGATCTGAAACACAATCATGAACGAGTATACGAATTTGAAGAGCCTATATGATTATAAGCCCCTGCCAATCCTAAGCCTGGATGAAGTGTGAAGGAAACATTTTGCAAATTTAAAATGTACTTATTTTCTAAAAGCTACTATAACTAAAACTATTTAAAAAAATAGCTATTTTTTTAAAAAAAAGACTATTTTTCCTGCGGTACATCTCGCCTGCGGATTAAAAATCTTTAGCGGTTAAACTCGCCCCTTTCCCCATCCGTCGGGTACAACTATCCAACTGCCGTTACATATTCTAGACCCAGTTCATCTACCGGATATACTCTTTTTTCTACACGTCTGCATTATCTTATTTACACTTCTATGTAATAACCGAAAAAAGGCTTAGATTTTGTAAGATCTTTACGCCAAAGGACAGAAATTGTAATGATTTAGCGGGATACTCTGATACCCGAGTGGACTCGCGGGGATCATTTTATGACCCGAAACCCGCGACAAACTCCGATTCCTAGAAAAATAGCCACCTGTTCATTTCTTTCTTATCAGTAGCTGAGTTAGTCAACCCCTCTGCCTTTTCTGAGTGTTTAGAAATTATTTCCGAAATTTTTAGTCCTCTAATACATGTTTTGTCAGTTACTGGGGTTATGGAATGACCCCGTGCGTCCTTCCGTTTGCTCCACAGACGAGTTATTTCACGCGGCTGATAATGTCAGTTCGTTGCTGTCCATTCCGAATCGAAGTATTTACTTGCTGCTCACAATGCCGACTTCATATGAAAAAGAAATGGAGTGTTTACGTAAACTTCTTGCTGAAGTTGAAACTGATGAAGATTCAAACTTTGACAACGAAGACAATGGGCCTGAGGATATTTTAGAAGAGAATTTTTCAGATCATGAAAGCTTCAGCGAACATGATACGGAATAGGAAGAGGACGGATATTCCGGAAATAAAAAGTGAACAACCTGGAATGGTTTTCATCAAAATATGGCATATAGTGGAGGAAAACAAAATTTAGGCAGAATATTCGTACTCGTTGTCATAATATTGTGTCGCGTTTACCTGGAACAAAAGAGTCAGGGAAAGATGTGACAAGCCCTGTGAAGAGTTGGGAGCTATTCATCCACGATAACATGATACAGTTAATTGTAGAATGGACAAATATATTTATCGAGAAATCGCACCAAACTTTTCACGTGATAGAGATGCACGAAAAATGGACTCTCTAGAAATCAGTGCTTTATAAGTGGATAATACTCGAGTAGATCTGATTTGTGTTCAGCACTGTATTGTTAATGTCTAAAAGTCAAAAGCGTTATTTTTCCAACTAAAAACATAAGGTTTTTAACAGCATTTGTTTCAATTACAGTTTGGGGTCATTCTATGACCCCGCATGTCTTAACATTTGCTAAGGAGGCGCGCGTTCTCTTAGGTTAAGATCTCTACGATAAGCGAAATAATTGTTGGTACTGTACCGCCAGAGAGGAAAGCGTTAAATGCAGAAACTTTCCATCTCTAAGAGGTGCTTTAACCTCCCAACTTGGCGCCATTTTGGCGAGATCCGTCAGAACGAAACCTTTAGTATACTAAAATAAAATTATGGGAATAAAAGAAGTCCTCAAAGAAAACACTCGTATTCATTTGTGTTAGCGGATAAATTGATTAGTCTCGTCCAAATCTTGTGAAGATGCGGGCATTCTGAACTCTCTACAATTAATCGTGGCACAATTGAGAACTATAATTGTTGTAATAAAAACATATGGCGAATTTCATCCATTACATTGGTAGGGTTTCTGTGTTACAGTGTTTATATGTATTAGGATGGTCAAACAGACAAACTTTCCTCAGACGGATTTTGCTTAGAATTTTATAACTTATCTGGCAGCCTGACATTCGGATTCGAGAATTGTCTAAAACATGGATATAAATTCTTGGAGTCGAATTTTTAGATGATTACAATACTTTCTCTTTACGCATTTCTATACCAAAAAGCAAAAACCGTGCAGGTACAGTATCTGTAATAGGCATATGGACAATGTTCAGCAAACACTCTTTCATCACTGAGAGTGGCTAAAACCTGCCAAATTGGCGAGATATTTTTTAATTATTTCCATCAAAACGACACCCTTAGTATGCAGAGGAAGCCAATGGGAAGAAAATGACCTCAAAGAAAACACTTGCATTGATTTGTATTGTCGTTTTAATTGAGTAGTCCCGGCCCGAAACTTGTGAAGAGGCGGGCATTCTGGACTCTCCGGTAACTAAACGTGATGTAAAAAAGTTCTAGAATTTTGGTGATCAAATAATATACCAAATTTTGTCCATTAATTTATTACATTTTGGAGTTACTCTGTTAACATGCACTCGGAAAGACAAACTTCCCACAGGTAAGTTTTTTTCCAAATTTTTATGGATTAACAGGCAGACAGACATTCGGATTCAAAGAGGTTTAAAACGTGATTTAATAAAATCTAGAAATTTATATTCTGAACAGTTACAATATTTTCTCTTTTCTTAATTCACATACCAACAAGCTAAAAATATGCTAGTACAACACCTGTAGTAGGCATATGGAAGATGTTCAGCAAACACGCTCTCTTTACTGAGAATGGCTTAAACCTGCCAACTTGGCGCCATTTTGGCGAGATATTTTTTTTAATTGCTTCCATCAAAACGACACCTTCAGTATACAGAGGAAGACAATGGGAAGAAAAATGTCCTCAAACAAACACACGCATTGATTTGTGGTGGCGGATTAATTGATTAGTCCCGGCCCGAAACTTGTGAAGAGGCGGGCATCCTGGACCCTCCGGTAATTAATCGTGACATAATTAATTTTCTCCCGCTGAGCTCCATTCACGGACTGATATGGGAGGGGCGCTACAGGTTTACTCAAACAAAGGATTTTTTAAATGTTCTTTCATCAAACATACATTTTTTTTTCAGGTTGAATTTTTTATTTCTTTTTTTGAAGTCATAAATCGCTTCTTTCAAAAACTAATAAGTGTCATTCAAGGAACAATGTTCAGCAGTTTGCCGGTCTTTTGCTGGTGGCTATTTTCAAGTTGATACATATGCACAACAGTTGATTGCTGATTGGAATTGTTGGCTTTTATATGCTTTTATTGAACTTTTTCAGGTTGTAACATTGGAATTTTTAATCGATTTCCATCACTTCTAAGCGCCTTAGATTCTGAATTTCTGTAATGCTGTGTTGTCGATGGGTTCCACTAGTTTAACCTTAAAAGCCCGATTTTTTATAAATATTTCCAAATGATTTTTGGCTTTTCTTAGAATAAAACATTGGAAAACACTTTAAAAATCCTATTTAGTTCTAAGTATGGTTTTATGCTAAAAACAGTTTTTGAACTGACAACACTGGGCTTATTACGGGAGCAAATTTCCTAGATAAAATTCTATTATGTCAAACGCAGATGAATTTTAATAAATAACTATAAGAATAAGGAATTTCCTTCAACATTCGAGAATGGAATATGGTATTCTCAAACATACAAACAAAGCTAAAAAGATGCAGCCTCAAGTGAAGAACATCAATTAATTAATATCTTTTTTATCAGCATTCAGGCTGCCATCCATATGTTACAAGTTGATTTAATAATGTTTTCAGTATGTATTCTATGGCGAACAGACGTTAGAGCTTCAGTCATATTCACAAGATTTTAGAAGACAAAAGTGAGGTATGTTGCTTAAAGGAAACTTACTGGAAGTTATATT
>BGPR01004739.1:53239-69572 GCA_013235015.1 Araneus ventricosus
AATGCTTCGTTCAGTTACGTATTGCTTATCGTCTGGTAAAATTCAATTTACATAAATTAAATTCTCTATTTTATAAACTCAGATTTTCGATAAAAAAAACTTTTTTTTACTTTTTTATCACCTTAATAAAATTGTGCTTATCTAGCTAATTACTAAAATCAATTTCTAAATTATTTCACTTAAATTTTATATTGTCTTGCACTAATATTTTCCATATTATCTTATAGTTTAAGCGTATTTTGTAGCTTGTGACCTTATACGTATATATACAGATTGTCCAACAAAGGACTCCTCATTTTAAAATTAAATAACTCGGCAGCAGTGATGGAAGAGCAGAACAGTGATATGCTTACTGACGTAAAATCTGATACAAAGTTTCCAAATTAAGTTATAAATGTTGCCGACAGGTGTGCGCTGTACGTTGTAATCCACAGTTCAGATTTCGAGAGGAAAGCTAAAAACCGTCATTTGCAAGCAAATCGTTGCAATCACATCACAATCGATTCAAATAGGCATTTTCGCTTGCCTGGACGTTGATGGTTCTTTATCAGGTTCTGAATGCTATTACAACCTGCAGCGCCATCCTGGCACATTTATAACTAATTTGAAACTTTTGTATCAGAATTTTTGGCTTTCGACAACTATCACTGTTCGTTCTTCTATCGATCTCCGTTGCCGAGTTATTTAATTTTAAAATGAGGGAGTCCTTTGTTGGACACCCTGTATATATATATAAATGCGAACATGAGCATAAAAAATTTATATTTCGTGCTCTCCATCATCTACAATACAGATTTGAGGCCTTGTTTGAATTTTACTGTACACACGCTTCAGCATATAGTTGGTGCGCTAACACAAGCAATAGTAATATGTAAACGAAAGTCCTGAAAAGTTGGCGGAAAGATCCATACACCTGCTGTCTGAGATATTATCACAGGAAAAAGTATGATAGTATAATGGGGTTATTTTTTGCCTGAAAAATAACGTTTTCTGCTTTTGTCCAGGTCTTGTGACATCACAATTTCGGAAAATGCGTTTCGTATTAATTTGCACAAGGTGTCACTTTGTACTAAACTGATAACGCTCTACAACTTTGTAACTGACATTTTTCCTCTATTTTGTACCATTTTCGAGGTAGGAATGCTAGCTTTGGAGTTTGCCACCAGGTGGCGTTGTAAAATGTCTCATCGCAAAGCGCATAGACGTTTTACTGTACCTAGACATTGGTTTCACGACTAAAACTGTCGTCGATCTGAAGTTAAGGGGAGTGGGCCTTATTTAAGTAGGCACTTTGTGTTTTCCACGACTGGAGATAATGGTCGATTAAAAATCAGCACTATTGTCTCATTTTTTTTGAATTTCCAAGGGAAAAAAAGCTGAATTTTTCGAAACCAGTAAGGAATATTTCTGATTTTTTTCATATCTGGTAGGAATAGACGATCTCATGTTTATATCAAATGTTAAAAAATTCATAAATACTTGTTATTAGTTGCGAAAAGCTGAAGTTTATCTTCCTCTTTGAAATTCCAAAAAATTGAGATAGGTGGTGTTTGCTTGTTACCCCTTTCAAGTTCACTATATGTTTCGTTTTGAAAATTACTAAATTTATTTCAAAATTGAGTGTTAGACATGTAGTTGAACATAAATATATAAAGAAAAAAAAATTAGCATTTTTTAATTTGAAGAAATGTTTGGTTTTACATTGAAACTAATGAACGGTAACGGGCTATTTCTCTTCCGAATAAGTTTTCATCAAAATTCAATTTAAATTATGTATTTAATGTATAACTATACGTGAGTATTCAGGATATTCAACCTTCATAAAATTCAATCTTACTTTCGAAGATTCAATGTTAAAAAATATCAATTTGTGCAAGAACCCTCGCCATTTCGTTTCTCTTAGAAATCAGAAGCAATTTAGTTCTTGCAATGCCGATATCTTTGTGAATACTAACGGTATTGAACTGGAATTTTTATATAAGTTGGCCTATACATCTGGCTCTTAAGTTATGAAAGAAAATTTTGCCCATGCGCAGTAAAATAACGCTCAATATGTGGTTTCACTTCGAAACCAATGAACGCGAAAGGGTTAAGTGACGTATTATAAATAAAGACAAAGTCTAACGCAAAGGAGAAGAGCAAATGAATTTTTAATATCACGATTTAAAGCTCTGTAGATGTATCTGAAAATAAATATATGTTGCTTGCTTGTGTATTGTTATTAAAATTAAAGTAACAAAGTAAAAATGTTCTAAGTGAAAACTGAATAACTTTTCATCGGAGAACATAAAAGTAGCCATTTTCCTCTAACTTTCTGAAAAGAATATAAGTTGCAAAAAAGTTGTAAAATACGATTTTGATTTTAAAAATAACTGATCGATAGAATTTCGAGTATCACTTAGGTGAATTTAAAGACAAAGATATTTTATGGAGTACTTTGGAAATATTGCATACATGATACGAATATTCTTATGATAGTATATCACTATCTACATTAAAAACTTATTTTTTCTATGTTAACCTTAGAAAATATCAAATTATAATGGCATTTTCCTCCCACAACTCAAAATATCAGATGGTTAGATGATCTCAAATATTTGCCCGGCAAGAACTCTTATACCTACACCCATAAGGGTGCATGTCAAACAAAAGAATGACAGTGGAGAAAGTGTTCTTTTCTTTCTTCTTTTTCTTAAGCAAAAAAGTGCCGGAAAAAGAAATAAATGAAAAAAAAGCTTTCTGCAAGAAAAATGAAAGATTATTTTTACAAAACGCAGCAAAGCTTCCAGGTATCGATTACACTGCCAGATTTGAAAAGTGTTTGCGCAAACGATAAATAAAACACTAAAAAAACACCAAAAGATAAATAAAATACTAGCGAAATTGTGTTTGTATTTTCGATGTTCGTGTCGCCGTGAAATATTAAAAAAATAACTGAATAGATTAACGCAGTGGTAATTTTTGATCACGATTAATTATTTGTGTGGTGCACTGGGTGGTAATTTGTTTTTCTAAGGCATAAAAAAACTAACATATGGGAATTCGGTTGCAGTTTCGTGCATTAATTTTTATCGTACAAATGTGATTTATTATGTTTTTAATAACATGCGTTTTTTGGAGAAACGCATTTGTTGTTATAATGCCTTTGATGTTTTATGCAAATGTGTTGTTACACACCAGCTGCTTTTTGAGTCCATCATTAAATACTTCTTTTTTAAATAAACAAAAAATGTTTGGGTTAGAATTAATACTTTTTATTAAATGTTCGCTGAAAAAATTACTTTTCGACATCCTGCGTTGGTTATTGAAAAAATATAAATTGCTTCTTTCTCCGTTCTTAGGAAGTTTTTCAGCGACTTCTGGTTTAGATGTTAACTTTTTCGAGCGCTTACATAAAGTCATATTAAGCAATTCATAATAATCCAGACTTTTACCTCGTCAGTTGCAATATTTTTCATACTCTCAGAATTAATATCTTTTTTAAAAAATTATCAGACCCATTTACGAAGAGTATTATTCTATTATAAAATTTAGCATTTAAATTTAAACTAGTGAACTGGAAATACACGCATTAAATATTTGACTTTAATTCAATACTATTCATTTACTTTTGAGATAAATGCTTTTAACCTTGTCATCCATTTCTAACACAAATAAAAGTCAATGTTTGTCTCTTTCTATGTGTTCTCAAACAGACAGACCTTCAGACTGAAATCTAACAAAGTAAACAGAGAACTGATATACTGTGATTGGCGATGATGTGTAATTTAAAGTCAGTTTTTATAATTTCAAATAAAATGTACATTAACATGGAACTATGCGAAATTCGTATATTTTTAAACAATTTTTGGTGTAAAACATTCCAGAACCTAAGTTGCATTACACAGATTTTTTCTTCATATTAAAAGCATTTCCAAAAGTCGCAAAAAATATTTTGCACAAATTCTGATCCGTTCACAACCGTTTCTGTGAACCTCTTCCACTGTTAGATTTAATATAACAAATGACAAACTTAAGCCTATACGTGAAGTTCAATATTTTCATTTATTCTTAAAAATTGAGGCACTTATAATAATATGGGAACATGAAATTGAAACCCAGTGGTATGATGGAGGAATGAAACAGAAGAGATATTTTTGTAAACGAATATTTCGAAAAAATAAAAATTTAAAATAAATACCATAATTGTATTAAATAATCTATCGCATTAAAAATAAATAATTAACCACTTATATAGTTTTCATTGTATATATTTAACAATTCTAATGAACTGTTGTGAAATCTATATTTTGGAGTATAAATGTTTAAGAACCGTTACTTGCTATTATTTTCAAGGCGGAAACTAATTAATACCCAAAACCCTCTTGCGATTGCAAATATTTTAAATATAATCAAATTTACCCATAAATAATGTTGTTTGGATAAAACATCTTACATCAAAACACCGTCTGTTTTAAGCTAAAGCAAATAACTCAATTTCGAGTAAGACCATAATTAATTTTTTCTACCGGATTTTTCCCTTTTCCCTTAAGTGGATAAACAGGACTTCTGAACAACAAGCTTTACAAACTACTACTACTAAAATCTCTAATTATAATAATATAACAAACTATAATCCCACTGAAGATAGCTGATAAGAAAACAACTATAGAAAAAAATAATATGAAATTATTCACAAATAAAAGCTTCACAACCAAAAGTTTGCGTTTCCGAAGTGCAGAAATAAAATGGCAAAACAAAATTAGAAGAACGCGCAGGTGAAAAAAAATGGCACAGCTGTATTATTTTTCGGTGGAAATTAATTAGGTTTCAAAATTTACGGTGTTCCCTTTCTTGAGTCCTTTAATTAAAGGCCAGCGGAGAATTCAAATTACTAATTATCACTTTCCCAGCAGTAATTAGAGGACATTAAATTCCTTGTTTTGCTTCCTGCTTTCGCTGTCATCTTTAGAATCACATTAGGTACCTAGGGATTGCTTGAGGATGCTCCTTTTGCCTTTATGCACCGCTGGCCTTGAGTTCGTTTTTTTTTCTCTTGCTGAATTCGTTTTTTTACTCGCTTGTTTAATTTTATTCCATTTCCTGTGTTGGAATCAGAGGGGAACTAAGAGGTAGTGGTATGTTCAGGATGCTGTTCGCAAAGTTTGGAATGTTCTCGAAGTTCGGACTTTGGAAAATTAGGTTAACTTTCTGAAAGTTGCTCGCGGCTAAACAGAGGATTTGAATTTCGGTCTTTTAAACAGTTGATTTTGTTTCTTTTGTTAAGTGCATGTAGATGTTGATAATTCCATTTTCCTTTCTGTTGGCGAATCTGTAGGGAAATAAAATTTGTCTTCAGCAACTGAAAATGTTTGGATGCAATTTGCAATCTGAAACTTCCCACTGAAAAGAATTTTCCAGAATTTATATCCTTGAAATAACAGCAAACTGTAACCATTTTTCATTCTGCATTTTTCAAATCTATAATTTGAAATACTTGGCATCGTTCATGTTTGGTGGGGTCAGTTCAAATTTTGGACAATGGGAATCAGTTTAAGTTAACTTTCTGAAAATATTTTGTGACTGAAACGAGCGTTTGTGTTTTCTGCTTTCAAATAAACTACTTATTGATTTCTAACAATTATTTAAAGATATTTGTGGCTGCCGTTATATTTCCTGTTAGAATCACATAGAAATAAATCATACAGCTTTTGAAGTTCAGAAGAAAATGTATATGAGTTAGTCCAAAGTAATGTTTAAACTTTTGAACGTGGAATAATGGGATCATTTCAAATTACGTCACTGTCACATGACAATCGCAAATGTTGATGTCATCGAAATAAATGGTGCTCTAAATTACTCATTGCATGTCATACATGTCATCTAACACTTTATTCTGTGTTTGAATTTTTCGAAAGCTTTTAAAGTAGCAAAAAATAAATGCTACATTGTTCACTTTGGGTTGTTATAAAGCGAGGAAGACAAATTCCACAATAGAAAAGAAAAATCTTCTAAATTCAATCTAATCTTCTTTAATTTTGATATCTTTTTAATACCCGTTTACTTCAAATGTACTTTAGTGATCATACTGATGAATATTTTGGTTAGAGAATTATTAAAAGCATTGACTGCGCAAATACGAAGATAAATTTTTAAGTTACAACAGTTTTTTAAAAAAAAATGCAAGGTTTTTCGATATATGGTTGAATAAATTTTTCAAACAAGACACAATGAGTGCTGAAGCTAAAATGGCTGTTCTTAAGTTAGAAAGAAGCAATTGCAAAGTTGCCAATGGGTTTTGAATGCGAATACGAGCGACATACTTCACGGTTATCACATAAACATGAGTTTATTTTCTATTAGTTTGTGGTCACTTTCTAAAAATCTCTGGAATCTGAAAGAACATTTTAATCGCCTTTTGGTTGTTTGGCGCGGAGGTAGAAAGGATGATTCAAAAACACTCTTGATTGAAATATTGAACTCTTCTGGAATACATATTTGTTTGGAGTTCGTCTGTTTTTGTCATTTTTAGATTTTATGTCCACCCAAGTTGTTCTGTAGAGGCATTCCTATTTTTGAAATTTATTTTTTGCTGTTTATGATCCTGTATTTCTGGCATCTGTACATATTCTGGTTATGACTTGAATAATTTGTTAACGGCCCTACCGAATTTATATATTTTAAGCAATAATTGAAATTTTGGACTTTCGCACTTCTTGACCCTCTAACATCGAGCGAGGCAATTCAGGACGGTCTAGAGATTTCGCATTAATATTGACGAAAGCCGGACTGAGGAGGTTGGCTTCTTCTGAGGGGAGGTGAGTGTACGGATCCTTGAATTCCCCCAGCGGTGGAATGGAATGACTCGTCCGGAAATGACAGGTCACGTGATTTTCAGAAGAGCCGGGGCGAGAACGGAAGAGGAAAGGAGGACAGAGGGGGCTGTCGTTGAGAGGGAGTCGCTTTTGTTTTGTATTTCGAGATGAATTGAAAAACGTAAACTGTTGTTTACGTTTATCCTCTTTCTGTCACTTTCTTTTAAACCTATGTGTGTGTTATCTGTGGATGTATATATATATATATATATATATATATATAATGTATTCATTATTGTAGTCGTTAAAACAAAACAGCAGGCCGAGTTAAATTCTAAATTTTCATTTTATTATCGGAGAGTGACGAAATGTACGTACATCTTCATTTAAGTTTTAAGCCAAAAGTGAACAGAATATCCCTGCTTTTTCTCAGGTAGGGATTTTAACAGATAGACATGTGATCAAAGTGAAGGGAATAATAGCTATTTTTAGTATATTACGTAAGTGTTTTAGGGGAAATTCATGGCGACAATAAGTCGCTGATTTCGCGATTTATGTTGGCGCGTGGAAGCAATTAGAATATTATTTTATCAATAAATATGTCAAAACGAGAGATTTAATATACCTCCAGAGCGGGAAATAGAACGAAACTGGAGTTGAAGAAAAGTGATTTTGGAATACATTAAGACTTTAAAATATATAACATTAGAATCTAAAAGAAAATTAAGTGAGATTATTACATATATATCCTCCCTTCCCTCAGAAGCAGCCAACTCCTCAGTCCGGCTTTCGTCGATATTAATGCGAAATTTCTAGAACGTCTTGAATTGCCTCGCTCGATGTGAGAGGGTTAAGAAGTGATGAATATATATATATATTCATCACTAAAGAAACATCACACCCAATCTAACGAGGCGGGCGAATGGAGACGGGTTGTATACTATCAGCAGACGACGGGTAACGGGAGGAAGTTGACTGTGAGGTTCTGAGGTCGCTTCGGAGACAAGTACGGTAGGGGGTACAATTGTACTTACCCATCACAGGCCATTTCCGTGCGCCTTAAGGAAGGAAAGGTTATAGCAGGGGTGGGGTAAATGACCACAAACATTGCAAGAGACCAATTCATCCGCATCCTTCCAAAAAGTACCGGTGTTAGAGATGCTAGAAGAAAAAAGTCGTCTCGAGATTAAGAAGTTGAATCTTTGTGTGCGTGTATGTCATGTACTAATTTTGAAAAACATTCCCTTTTTCAGAAATTCACTTTTGTAGTCGAAAATCCTGCATTTTTGGTATATGTAGATATTCTGGTTATGATTTGATCAATTTCTTGCTGATTGCCGCCTACCTTAATTGAAGAATGGAAGCTATGTGTTATCAGAAATAACTGAATTCTTGGACTTGGAGACCTATATGTGTGTCATTTGTTTGTTTTCCTCAGTCATGTAACTAGATAGCGATTTCGGTTTCATGACGGGATCGGAACTCGATATTCGAAATATTTCGTGCTCGAGATCATTAAACATTTGCTTTGAAAACCGACTTATTGCAGTTCTGAGGACAAAACTGATAGTATTGATTTCTTTCAAACCACTCATAAATTACTGAAACATTTCCGTTGCAATTTCTGTACTTAAATATTTAATTTAGTAGTAGTTAAGTAAAGTTTTGTTGTAATATAGTTAAGCTCTGTGCCTGAATATTTAATTTAGTAATACTTTACCGAATGGTTAGATGCTGTAAATACAATTGTATTAATTCCATATAATGGCGCTTCTCATTAACGTTGTTATGCTTGATTATTATGAGTTTGAAGAGGTTTCATTCTTTCATTATTGTTCAGAAAATTCCTAAATTAATTCTTAAGATATAGTCTTATTAATAATTGCTCTATTATATATTCAATTAAAGTTTTAATATATTATTTGCATTTATTATATTCCTTAATATATTTGCAATATAAATATTTAATGCAGAACATCGCAGGTTTGAATTCAAGAATTTGAAAGCTATCAATGCTTTACTAGTTTAATGTGAAAGTTTGAACAAATGCAAATT
This sequence comes from Araneus ventricosus, assembly GCA_013235015.1. Taxonomy (NCBI): domain Eukaryota; kingdom Metazoa; phylum Arthropoda; class Arachnida; order Araneae; family Araneidae; genus Araneus; species Araneus ventricosus. The sequence continues at coordinate 62,089 of BGPR01004739.1, forward strand.
TAATTAGTTAGTTTCTACACTTTCCTTTTTTAATTGAAAGAAATTAACTTAATGAAAGATTGTACAATATTTTGTAATATATTAGAATATTAAGACCTCCTAAAAGTAACTTATATCGAAACCACATCTGCGACTGCGTATAGAATATGCTTTTATAAAAATGATATGGATACATTTTTAACACTTCTTATTGGTAATTTTGTGTTATTAACATTTTTGCTGATCAATTAAAAGTTTATTTCAAATTATCTAGAATTTTAATTATTTTAAAAATTTCAAATTTCACAGCAATAAACCTTTATCACTAGATCTATTTGACTTTTTTCACTATTTTAAAACTAAAATATTTTCAAAATTTGGTAACGTTTCAGATATTTAATAATTTAATTGATCTATTTGCATTTCTGGCAGCTAATTGATATTAGTTAAGATTATTTGAATACCATTTCTCCAATTCAATACAGGAATAACAGGACGAATCATGCAATGGGGAACAAAGCTAAACACATATTTTGAGACATAACTGTTTTTGCAAATTTTTATAGAAAAAAAAAATGAAATAATTTTTTAAACTGATTTATTTTTGAACAGAGAGAAGTTCCCTCAATCTTGCAATATAAACTGCATGCATTAGGCTATGGTTTACAATTTCACTTCGGAATTTATGAAATCAAGAATGGTTCTTAGCTAAATAACTGCGTCCAGTTGAATGTGTGACCATGGAAAGCGCTCTCAGAATTTCTCGTTCCTATGAATTTTCAGAACAATCGTTCATTTTAGAAAGAACCCCAGTTTTATACTAATTCAAATTACTTTATCGAGTCATATCTAAAACTCATGAAGATAGACAAATTTAATTACAACTCCAAACAATAAGAGCTCCTTATTTCTTAGTTGTAAAAGCAAACCTTCCTTTATTGTGATTCACCGAGCCAATTCCCGCGCACATTCACAACAACATAAGCACTTCTTTCAACGTCGATAAGCACACAGGAAGAGATACTCACTGTTTGATTTGTCACCGGCTTAGTTGAAATTAAATACGTTCTATCTCACCAATTCAGATCATGAATAACATGACAAATTATGCAATGTAGGACCAGGCTTAATTGTTTTAATAAATAAATGTTTTGGAAAAACGTTATAGAAAAAATAACATTTTAGTACTGATTATCTATTGTCTAACAGATAGGAGTCTTAAAATTGTAAATCCGAAATTCACAGAATGGAGACAGGTTCCTAGCTGCATATCTGCGTCCAGTTGATTGTGTTGTCATGAAAACCGTGCACCGAATTGGTCATTCAGAGGAATTTTCAAAACAAACGTTAAGTTTGGAAAGAAACCTAGTCTCAAATTACTTCACCGAATTCTATTTCCATCTCACAAAAATGGAAAAACTTAATTGCATCTCTAAACAATAAGAACTTCCTATTTCTTAGTTAAAGAAGCAAGTCTTCCTTTATTGTGATTCGCCGAACCATTTATAGCGTATGTTGACAACATCAAAACCACTTCTTTACAACGTCGATAACCACACGGGAAGAGTTACTCTCTGTTCGAGTTGTCACTGGCTTAGTTAAAATTGTATACGTGCTATCTCACCGATAATTCAGATCATGAATAACGTGACAAATTATGCAACGGAGGACCAAGCCTAACCATACATTTTGAGATATAATTGTTTTGGAAAAACGTTATAGAATAAAATAACATTTTAGTATTGATAGAAGTCTTAAAATTGTAAGTCCGAAATTCACAGAATGGAGGCTGGTTCCTAGCTGCATATCTGCGTCCATTTGATTGTGTTATCACGGAAACCATGCACCGAATTTGTCGTTCAGATGAATTTTCAAAACAAACGTTAAATTCGTAAAGAAACCTAGTCTCAAATTACTTCACCGTATTCTATTTCCATCTCACGAACATGGAAAAACTTAATTGCATCTATAAACAATAAGAACTCCCTATTTCTTAGTTAAAGAAGCAAGTCTTCCTTTATTGTGATTCACCGAATCATTTCTAGTGTACGTTGACAACATCAAAAGCACTTCTTTACAACGTCGATAACCACACAGGAAGAGTTAGTTGTCACTGGCTTAGTTAAAATTGTATTCGATCTCACCGATTAGTTAAAGAAGCAAGTCTTCCTTTATTGTGATTCACCGAATCATTTCTAGTGTACGTTGACAACATCAAAAGCACTTCTTTACAACGACGATAACCACACAGGAAGAGTTACTCTCTGTTTGAGTTCTCACCGGCTTAGTTAAAATTGTATTCGATCTCACCGATTAGTTAAAGAAGCAAGTCTTCCTTTATTGTGATTCACCGAATCATTTCTCGCGCACGTTGACAACATCAAAATCACTTCTTTACAACGACGATAACCACACAGGAAGAGTTACTCTCTGTTTGAGTTCTCACCGGCTTAGTTAAAATTGTATTCGTGCTATCTCACCGATTAGTTAAAGAAGCAAGTCTTCCTTTATTGTGATTCACCGAATCATTTCTCGCGCACGTTGACAACATCAAAAGCACTTCTTTACAACGACGATAACCACACAGGAAGAGTTACTCTCTGTTTGAGTTCTCACCGGCTTAGTTAAAATTGTATTCGTGCTATCTCACCGATTAGTTAAAGAAGCAAGTCTTCCTTTATTGTTATTCACCGAACCATTTATAGCGTTTGTTGACAGCATCAAAAGCACTTTTTTACAACGTCGATAACCACACAGGAAGAGTTACTCTCTGTTTGAGTTGTCACCGGCTTAGTTAAAATTGTATACGTGCTATCTCACCGATTAGTTAAAGAAGCAAGTCTTCCTTTATTGTGATTCACCGAACCATTTATAGCGTATGTTGACAACATCAAAAGCACTTCTTTACAACGTCGATAACCACACAGGAAGAGTTGCTCTCTATTTGAGTTGTCACTGGCTTAGTTAAAATTGTATACGTGCTATCTCACCGATGATTCAGATCATGAATAACGTGACAAATTATGCAACGGAGGACCAAGCCTAAACACACATTTTGAGATATAAATGTTTTGGTAAAATGTCATAGAATAAAATAACATTTTAGTGCAGATAGGAGTCTTAAAATTGTAAATCCGAAATTCACAGAATGGAGTCTGGTTCTTAGCTGCATATCTGCGTCCATTTGATTCTGTTATCATGGAAACCATGCACCGAATTTGTCGTTCAGATGAATTTTCAAAACAGACGTTAAATTTGTAAAGAAACATAGTCTCAAATTACTTCACCAAATCCTATCTCCAACTCCTGAAAATGGAAAAACTTAATTACTACTCTAGACAATAAGAACTCCCCATTTCTTAGTTTCCTTTATTGTGATTCACCGAACCAATTCCCGCGTACGTTGACAATATCATAAGCGCTTCTTTGCAACGTCGGTTACAATCCGGTAACCACGCAGCCAGACTGCTATTTTAGGCGGAGAGATTTTAATTTACATCGTAGAAGTTCCACCCTCCCTGGAGGAATTAAAACTCATTAAACTAACATCATTACTGAACAGCAAAGTTAGAACGAAATAGATACAAAGCTGAATTATAATTTTCGTGGATAAGTTTGTGCATTTTGAGCTTAAACGATGATTGAAGTTAGTGCCCGACGTCCCCGGGTTTCTGTAATGAGGTGGTGGGGATTTCTTTTTGGAAATTGTCGGTGCTTAGCTACAGGGAGCAAACTGTTCCCGTGGGAGTCGGGCTGTAGCTTGGAATGGGCATGATTGCAGGTGTATTTATCGTCTGATTTAAGATTAAGGAATAGGGACTAAGGATTATTTTAAAACTGCAAATTACTTTAAGTGTGTATGGTGTTCCTTGTGTATTGTTATGGCGGGCAAAGTAAAATGTTAAAGTGACTGTTATGCAATGGAAAACCCAACAACTTGAAACTCTGAACTCAAAAGATATGAGCTTGCCAAAAATGTCGAGTTCTACCTACAATGGCTTGGATAATGAGCAAAATGGAAGGTTGAAATTGGTACAAAGGAAATGAAGTAATTACTGAAGTAGTAACTCAACTACTATTTCAATAATGAACTTGTTATAGAAAACTTAAATTTTAGGAATTTATTTTCGTAAAATGCTGAACAAATAGGGAGGAAATATTTTTCGAAGGAGACAGAAAGCTGGAATGGTAGGAATGCCAGGTATATTTATCCTCTAAATTTGTCAAATGGGAAGACAATATGAATTTTTATTTATAATATATTTAATTATACACGTACGAGTACAGTTATTTTATTGTGGTCATAATAATTAACGAGGAAATCCAAACTAAATTATAATTAAAGTGAAAGTTGTATAGCTTCATATTTTAAAATAAATGTCGAGTTATGTTTGCTGTACTTGTGTGTGATGTTCTTTGTGTATTATTATGGTGTGTAAAATAATACAGTTAAAATTATTGTAACTGCGATAGAAACTCGGGGAATTGAAATTTTGGACTGAACAAAATGTCAGTTGAGGAAAAACGATAATACTTATGAACTCTGGCATGCATCAGGAGTAAACTTTACAAAACAGAATATTTCAATCGTTAAAAGAAAATGAAGATATTACTGAAAATTTAGATTGTAGGAATTTATTTTTGTAAAGTTCTTGAATGAGGTGCTATTCAAGATGGAATGGTAGGATTCCAAGTATGATTGTGTTCTATTTTGTTAAGAATGGAAAATGAGAATAATTTTTCTTTTGTAATAAACTTAAATTGTTTATTCAAATATTTAGATGGTATGTACCAGGTAATGTGCTTTGTAATTAACATAAAGGTCAATCTAAACTGAAATAAATACGAAATTATTTTAGATGCAAAACTGAATGAATGTCAAGTCATTAAATATAACGAGTTTTATTTACTCTGCTTTGGTATATACTAACAAAGAAGATGTATTGTTACAAAATAGAATTCTTTAACCCTATGAGCCCTATCCCGCCTCAAACAGCCCCTTTCGACAGAAGCCGGACTTGAGCGCTTTCGGGCGCCTGAGTGAATTTTAAGGGAGAAAAGTGGTTCCTTTCTTTGTTGACAATCGATCACCCAAACTTGGGTGTCTTCCTCCTGGAATTTCTGTAAAGAAAGGAAGGATTTCATTCTGGTTTCGTGAACGAAAATTTGCTTCAGTTTTTGATTTACTGGAATTCTCATTCTAGCCGGGTTCAGAGAGTTAAAGTATATAGAGAAAATAAAGGTTGCTATTGGAAACATGATTATAACTTATCCGTTCTTAGCAACAGGAAACAAACTATTTACGTAAAACCTCTTCTATTGTCTGGAATAAGTATGCATGAAAACATGTTTTTCATCTGATGTGAGACGAATTAATAAAGACTAAGTATTATTTTTCAGTATTTTACCTCTACAGAAATACATATATAGATACTATTTATGTGCACATGGTTATAAAGATGAAAGTTAAAAGCTGTTGAACTTAATTTACTACTACCTTCAAGCAGGAAATAAGCGGCTGATTTAATCAGACAACATTTTAAGGTTGGAAATAGATCTTCCGTGCACTCACCTTTGAAAGTTTATACGGTGTTATCGAACGGATTACGAGTATGAAACGCAATAAATATATTGTAAGATATTTATAACAATCCTGTATTTAAATGTTTTTATTCCAGATTTTAATGCACAGAAATAATTTATTAGAAAATAAAATGGAATATCATTTTAATGGAAATTTAATGTTTGTCAGTAGGAGTGTAACTTATTTTTAACACCACACCCCGAACTTGGAGACAGGACGGCTCCTTGCCGGGTCGGTAGGTATACGTGAACCTTTATTGAAAAAAAAGCTTAAAAATTACAAACTTCATAACCAAAAACACACATACACACATAAATGCACACATGCGGTAATAAACTCCATAGCGAAACTATATTTGCAGCTTAATTCATGTTTATACATAATGACCAGAAATTGGTTTGAGCCAATTTTAATTTTTTAAGTTTATAGTTATTATAGACAAATTTTAGTCAATAAAGGAGCTTTTCTGGTACTGTTTCCGAAATCAATTATTGTTTCAGAATGGTGTTTTATCTATAGATGCCGGGTTGTCATGTGTGTAACATGTGACATACGGCCAGTGGCTCGTCCATGCAGCACCCCCTGAAATTATTTTTTAAACTCGTATTTTTCGTTTTTAATCTTACTTGCTTACTTTTCCACTCCCAGAGTTCAATCACTTACGAAAATACAAAAAAAAACTACTAAAAAAATTGGAAAAAAAGGCCTAGAATGAATCCAAACGAAGAGAGACGCAGATCTGAGCTGCAAATAATCTGACCCACCGAAATCCGTTCACTGAGCAGAAAATCCGGAGTGAAAAAGCAACTCTTTCTTCCTTTAGCTTAGATGGGTTATGGGCTGAAAGCCAACACAGCTCTGCCTGGCACGGAGCCAACTGAACGAAAGAAAGATGATCTTTTTAATATATTTTTCTTTTTTCCCTCAATCTCACATGTCTCAATCTCATTGGCTGTTTATGGGTTTACGTTCGTGTTGCCACGATATATCCTAGCAAATAATACTATTCTAAAGCTTTCAATTTTTAGAGTTTTTCAGCAATAAAATGTATTTAATATGTTTTAGCTTTAAAATATATTTTCTGTAAATGAGTTATTTGATATTCATTTTTGAAAGAGTGTTATCGAGTGAACTGGGCAAAGAGGGAAGTGTATATGTGGAGCTCCGATTATTATTATTTTTCGTCAGAGGAATCGTCACATCAGGATTCTCTTTAATTTTTGATAGTAAAACTAATAGAAAATGGCATATGCTGGTTATTTACTTTGTTTGAAAAGCAGGAAATTTCACATCTGGATTTGGAATTAAAAAATTTGGCTTACTTTGAGATAAAATAGCTTTTAAAATAGTATTCTCTTGATAAACATTTTTTGCAGTTCTCCTCGTTTCTGAGCTCACGAGCAGCTACTGCATACGTCGTATGATTGTGACTCAAGCTACCAGTTGCGATTTTCACAAATGATGATCCACGACGATGTTGTACAGCTAAAAGTTCTGCTCCTTCAGTTATGGTTTAAAAATGCTTGCGGCGGCGTCTCAGAACTCTGCTGCCAATATGCACGTGAGACTGGGATTAGTTGTGTGAGCGTACGACCCAGTTCTGAAATCTGCTAAGCAGAACGTTTGCTCATGATTACTGCATGCATTGAAAGAGGAATATTCGGATGGCCGAATGCATTTTTTCAAATTTATTCAGCATATCAAACTTCACCATTCAATAGTATGATTATTATTATAATAAGCCCTCATGAGATTTCTTAACAGTGACCTTTCTTGCTAAAGAAATGGAAGAGTATCATAGATAAAGGGCTGAAGTTAGGTGAATTGACTGTTTTGATGATGATTTTAATATATGGATCAATTGCTTGGAGAAATGTCGTTGAGAGCATGTCAAGATAGAATAAAACATTGAGGAAGCCAA
>BGPR01004739.1:76114-98049 GCA_013235015.1 Araneus ventricosus
AGTATTTTACGTGACTTTTCGTGACTTTCAATACCCAAGAGCAGGAATTCATTAAAAGGCATTGAAGCATTATCGCTCACATTTGATTCATAATTAAAGAAGTTTCAGCTCAAGTTATGATCACGCATGTAACAGGCACTGCCAATTTTTCTTCTTTCTACTGTAATGCATCATTTTGTGTCTGTAATTTTGTGGTCCGCATATGTTATGTTTCCCCTTGTTAATTTCCAGAATTTTTTGTAATGGGCTGGGCTTTTACACACCCTGAAATTTATTTATCTGAACCATATTCCAAAAGTGAACTGGATTTAAGAAAAAAATAAAGAAAAATCATAAATTCTAAACATGTGCCTCGCTTTTTGGTTCACCAGTAGGATGTACCAGACGCATCTATCAAACTAGTCGCATGATCGTAATCTTCTTTTAGGTTATTTTTTCCCTTCAAAATGGTTTCCTGGCATCCTATATTTATTCTATTGGACAATCCATTTACTTTAGTACCTAGATGGATTGGGTGTTATTTTTTTGAGTTAGGTGTTAAGCTAAAAGCAAAATACTTGCTTCGAGGATTGATTAAAATGGTGTCGGTCTGAGATTCAAACGATTGCGGTTTTATTGAGTGAGCTTACCAATGAGTGAATTAGAAATAAATGAGGGAAAATTAACTTAAAACGTGGAATACTTTATTTGTAGTCATCAAGACAAAAATCACTGGGATACATTAAATCCCTTAACCCTCTGATGCGCATCCCACGATTTCTGAGGGTTGGAATCAAGTCTGTTTTCTGCTACATCCTGCGATTTTCAAAGGCTATTGTGCTTGCTTTTTACTATTAAAGCGTTGGATCATATTATACAAATAAGGTTTTGCATATAAATAACAACTCGTTTGGCTCAACGGTATTTGGAAACGGTTGCAAATGTTGCTTTTAAATAATGATTTTAAAACATCACACACTCAGATAGTTAACTCGTTTGCCCGTACGCATTGAATAAGCACAATTTAAAATTTTTGAACTAAAAAAATCATTCACAGATGTTATAATTCGATACAAAAATTACGTGGAATCCATAAATATTTCTGTTGTTCTTTAGGAATACTTGAATTAAAATGGCATCGCATTCCTAAAACAGAAGGTGTCTTCTAATTAGATAGTTGAGAACCAACCAGTTAACCCTTTTGCGTGCATTGGTTTCGCAATGAAATCACACATTGAGCATTTTTTTTACCGTGCTTGGGCGAAACGCGGCGTCATTTTTCTTTTCATAACTTTAGAGCCAGATATGTAGGCCAACTTATATAAAAATTCCAGTTCAACACTGTTAATATTCACAATAATATCCGCATTGCATTATCTTTTGAACTCCAAGAGAAACAAAATGATGAGGGTTCTTGCACAAATGGGTACTTTTTAAAATTGAATCTTCGAAAGTAAGATTGAATTTTATGAAGGTTGAATATCCTGAATACTCACATATACTTATAAATTAAATGCATAATTTAAATTGAATTTCGATGATAACTTATTCGGAGGAAATATAGCCCGTTACCATCCATTGGTTTCATTGTGAAATCACAAATTTCTTAAAAATAAAAAAAATGCTAATTTTTTTCCTTTACATATTTATGATCAGCTACATGCCTAATACTCATTTTTGAAATAAATTTAGTAATTTTCAGAAGGAAACATGTAGTGACCTTGAAAGGGTTCAGGGTTGAATATTTAAGGTGACCTTTACGTCTTCTTTTTATGGATTGAAATGAAAATATGCCCAAAATAGACTGAATCATCTAATTAGGAAGTTAAATAATCTCAGCAGAATTTATATTTCTATAAATGAAATTTTATTTCTGTTTAGTAAGCACTGATAGACTGAGATTTGAAATTGGTTATTGTTTTTTTAGAATTAGGTCCTCTTGGACCCTGTTATGCCAAACTAAAAGTAAAATATTGAGACCATCTTAAAAAATGCAAATGGAACAAGTTGAAACTTGAAATTTAGATTTTGAGAAGACGAAATCTCAAATTCACCTTTTAAAAATTGGGATTCCGAAAGATTCAAAACTTTCAGATAAACTGATATTTAGAAAAAAAATTTATTCCGATAATTCTAAACTTAATTTCAGGTGCTTTTTTATTAAAAGAGAACCACACATTCAAATAAATACCAAAAGATATTGTTTGTCTTAATTTAAAATAATATATTCTTGAATCTTGAATTAGAGGAGTTATGGGATTGGAAGCAACAAAGGCTGTAATCCTCAATGATATGTTTGTCATGAAGAGCTCTTGCTAGATTCCGTGTATCTTGTTGATTTAGTTTTTGAGTTATTGTGAGACACATTTAAAAAAATGCATTTTTCTTGAACGTCTTAAACTTGGAGATTAATCTTAATCTTCAGGCTGACTTTTTTTAAAAATGTAATAGTTTATCTTATTATAATTCGTTTGCGAGAAAGTGAAAATAACAATTTTAGCACACAAAAGAAGCTAACAATAACTAAAAAATTCTCCCATATCTGCAATGAAATTAGCAATCTATAGCATAAGAAGTTTAATTAATTTTCTGACATTTGATCAGTGCTTAAAATAGTGTAATCAATCCTCATATAAAACTTCAATTTATATTATGACCTCAAAAGTCTATTCAAATTACAGATAAATTAATAATTACAAATGATCCCTACTTATAACAATGCAATTAATCCTCATTTTAACCTCTAATTTTATATTTTCACCACACAAATCTGATCAAATTACAGATAAACCAATAATTATCGGCAACTCTAAAGACATAATCATTAAAGGAATAATAGATTCATTATTTGAGAAGAACATCTCCAGACAAGCTATAAATTAATCCAACGATATTTTATTTATTATGGCTGGTCTCAACTCTCCAGAGGACAGACGTAGCAGATGTTCTTCTTGTGCCGAGAGGGTTGGATCAATAAGTATCAGGCGATTGACTTGTCTCCTGGATTTCCGAAGATTTGAGGAAGTGCCTCGGATTACCGAAGAAGTGTTAACTTAATGATTATCTTTCCCGCTTTTTTGCCGTAAAAGGAGAGACTAGTGCATGTTTTTGAGATTTAGAATTGAAGAGGCGATAATGATAAGTTGAATTCGGATTATGATGAATGGCTTTGTTTCCAACGAAAGGTCAAAGGTAATGAATGGATGAGAAAAATATGTGTTCTAGATAAGGAAATATTCCAATGTTTAAGCAATACTGAGGTTCTTGACTATAAAAAAATCTTCGTTATTAGAGAAACCGAAAGCTCACAGTTTAATATGATTAGACGGAATTAACTTATTCCATATAGATAGTACAAATGGTAAACTATTATGGGTGCTAATACTACTTAGCTAGATGAAATAAGCCTATCTTATATAACTAATTCCATGAGTCAAGAACTAATTTTTCCATTCTGGGCAAGACAGAGAGTGATCAAGCACTTTTCCAATAAAGGATTACTCTCTGCGACTGTTTAACAGTATATATAGAGAATATTATTGAATTATTCTATGACGACGAATGATTTTGTTAATGGTGATTCTAATTCAGAATGGTCTACTATGTATCTACCCAAATCCATGAGCCGAAGTCTCTTGATTAAGGAAAATGTGCCATCTACTGCTGAAGCGACAACGGAGCATCACTGCATCAACTAATTTAGAAGCCTAACTGCGCGCCCATATATGAGGATAAGTGGCTTTTCTGGAGAATGTTAACTAGTGCTATAGTAGTAAAATAAAGCTCTTTATTTTACAAATAATCTAAGAAAAGAAACGTAGCACAAGTATTAAAACAGCACTCGTAAAAATTCACAACAGAGAACACCAATAAATCTCAAAACAGCGCCAAAGATTTCTTATCAATTCACCAGCTTGCTTGCTGATCAAATTCCAACTGACTCTTCTTGGCTTGAGAGCTTGCTTTTATACTTTTCAACAGGAAGTGACTTCATTACGTAGGAAGTGACGTAATCTCCAGAAATTTCATGAAGCCGGTAGAAATAGGTGGACAGTTCGAGGTCCTTCTAGAAAATTCCTTTTGTCACCAAAGTCGCCAACTTTGCCGCCAAGTCGCCAAATTTATCGCCAAGTTTGTCGCCAAGATTAACATTTCAGGGAAACGACTTTATAGCTTTGTAACAATATACAGGGTTATTTGTTTTAAACTGATAGTACTCAGAGCCTTCTGCAGATCTATCTATCAGCTGAAATGCCACCAAATTTGGTAGGGGGATTAATGACGACATGGGGGAAAGATTCCGTAATAAAAACAATAGTTCCGAAAGTCGCCGATAGGAGAAAAGTGACACTGTTGTAGTCTACACAACTGAGAATTAGACAAATGAATAACAAAGAAGAAATTTCAGTGCAAAACCGCTTTAATACAGCAAATGAACTGCCCCAAAGGTTTTCACAGATGAAATTACAATGCACCATAGCACCAGACATCTTTCAATGTGACCACCGTCCTCGTGGACCACACATTGCATTCTGTACACAATATTCTAGACGGCCGAAAGTAACTTGTCCCCAGGAATGCTCAGCACAGTCAGTACTATGTTGTCCTGTAGGTCATCAATGTCGGGACCCCACCAAGATAGAACATAGACTTCAAATAACCCCAAGGGAAAAGTCGCATAAGGTTAGATTCGGGAAGAATGGACATGGAGGATATTGTTTACAGGATGCAATGTGTGGTCCACGAAAAGGTGTTCACATTGAATTCCATTGAAGGGTCATCACATGCCCTCGCCGAGGAAGTAATTTTATTGAATAAAGAACTATGACACACTGTAATTCCATCTCTGCAACCCTTTGTGGCAGTTCATTTTCTGTATTAAAGCGGTTTCGCACTGAAATTTCTTCATTGTTATTCATTTGTCTAATTCTCAGTTGGGTGAACTGCAACAGCGCCACATTTTCTCATATCGGTGACTTTCGGAACTACTTTTTTTATTACCGAATCTTTTTCCGCAATTCGTCATTATTCCCTTCGAAATTTGGTGGCATTTCAGCTTATAGATCGAGATACAGAATGCTCTGAGTACTGTCAGTTTAAAAGAATATATCCCTGCACATCAGTATTGCTCATCCAATATATTTGTGGTAGTCAGAATTACACTGTAATTCTAGGAACCTCAGTCAGGCCTGCAGATTTGATCAAACCTTTGCTAAAGCGTACAGAGGTCTATCAATTTACGAATAATGCTCCTTAAGGTCTCAACTAAAGGATGGAACCTATAACCTTTTTTCGATTCATGTACCTCAGCCATACAATGAAAGGCCTTAATTATTAGGCCAGCGGTAGTATGATATACCAGCAGATTTGTGTACTTTTGCTCACGTCTGAGTGGTACACTTAGCTGTACAACTAAACCATTAGGATCTCACTTCTGCCAAGGCGTTTAATTGTATCTTCCTTATCAACCTATAAATATTTTTACTTCCTTGTCTTATAGCTTAAAGACACGTGATTGAAACGTTTACTGATGTTGAGGGATAAGACAGGAATAGGTAACTCCACAGAGAGAGTGAACTATGAGATCTATAAGGTGTGCCCAAATGAAAAGGAGACTACAGTTATATGTAAAGAAATTTTAATACTATTCTAATTACAGTTCATGTGGGACAGAACAGCTATAAATAATCGCCATTGACATTGATACACTGATACCATCGCGCAGGAAGGGAGTGGATGGCTTCAGTGTCCTCAGTGATTAGGAAAACACCCAAACTCGCCGTCTTCTGATTCCCTAGCAGGTGCTTGGGCACCCACTGTGCACAAACTTTGCCATAACCAAGCTTTTTGTGTATTATGTGATGAACAGTTCCTTTGCTTATCGACATTTCAACAGCAATTTCACGTGTGGTGATCCGACAATTCTGCCGTATGAGCTCATCCACAGACGAAATCGTGGCACTGTTGGTCACAACGTGCGCCTGCCCAGGGCGTGGCAAGTCCTTGATGTTTACGCGTCCCGCCTCATAATGCTGACACCACCGGAATATGTTGCACCGTACGAGACACTGCTCTCCATACAGTTCTATCATCCTGCGATAAATTTGTGAAGCATACTCTCCTTCTGCACGAAGAAACTGGATAACTGCTCTTTCAGCTGATCAGGAGGAATCCATCATGCAACGAACTGCGGAAACAACTCTCCAGAAATGAGGATATTGATGCGAAGCCGTTAACTACGCAGGTGCAACTGGGAATATCACCTCGCCATCTATCTGCTAGCACATTAATTCACTGGGATTTCATACAACGCCGATACAGCTAAGGTCTCCTTTTCAATTGGGCACACCTTATACTTATAATGACTTGAAAACACTCAGTTAAAATCCCTATTTTAATAGGAGATCGTAGATTTGCTTTGTCGTAATGGTATAAGTATTATCGCTAATGCACTAAAAATTTGTCACTGCCTCAGGACCAGAGAGCACATAATGTTAAAGACAGTGTCACTTGTTTCAGCGAGTTCTTTTTTCTTTCTTTGGGCGCCTTTTCTCTGAGATTCAGTCATTGGTGCTGCCTACTTCATTGGAGAAACCGTTTTTTTGAGCTGCGTAACACACTTGTCCTTGTAAAATGGTCGGTATACTATGTCCTGTGCTTTAACACTCGCATATTGATTTGCTTTTGTGAACTTCTTTATTTAATTACTTTTTCTTTTTCTCTCTTTTTTAGTGTTATTGTACATTTCATACCCATTCTTTTCTAATTTTACTTTCGTTTTTACTGTTTTTGTTTGTATATAGTTTATGATATTCCACTTAGTTTTTTGTATAATATCCCATAATTTCAGATTTGTATTTTTGTAACGTTTTCCAACTCTCTGCCTCCGCCATTATTTGCTAGACATTTAAAGAACGTCTTCCGATGTCACTTCAACTTCATGTCCACTACACTGTTTAAATAACCAAAAGGATATAGTCGCAGGGGCATGAATTGGTGTTCTACTCTGTATACTATGTCCAGCTGGGAATAATCAGTTATTCATATGCGTTCATTCATTCCTATTAGCTAACACAGAATTATTTAAAATTTCACAACTGGAGGCGAAATTTTCCCATGGCATAAGGAATCTGTTGAGTCTTATGTATGATGGAATCTTTCAAATTAAGATGTATAGATTTGATGCCCATCCATAAATACGTTCTTCATTACTGTACACCACTGTTAATGAACCAAGTGTTATCGTGTGTGAAGGTAAACACGTGGATCAATTGCAAAAGTAAATAAATGTTTTCTTTTCTGCTGTTTCTTTCCTCTTATATCCTATCTTACGTCCATGTTTTTCTTACATATAGGTATCTTTATTCCTTTAAGACCGGACGTATTTTTGTATCCAATGGATTGAACTCCAACTAAAACTCAAAAATGGCCGGTATCTACCAGCTGATGAGAAAAATGGATCTGTTAATATTATGGAATCCAGAGCAATCGTTCGCTCCGGCATTTACTGCATGCATCTCACCACGAAGCAGAAATAATGGCTTATAATCTAACCCGCACGTTCCTGCGGGCTCAGGCTTAAAGGGCTACAAGGCCTTTATGGCCTTCTATAGAATACATCCGTCAGCAATACACCAAAAGTGGTGTTGTCATTTAGATGTTTGAAATTTTATCGCTGTAGCTGAAACCATGATTGCTCGATTTATGTTATTCTCACTTCAGAGCACATACGTTGAAATATTTATATATCGAATTCATTTGCATTCTTTGATTGTTTCTGTCACTAGGAGTTCGTGTAATGGGAAAATTACTCTATGATAACCTTACAGGTATATTTCCATTATTTGATCGAAACAAAAACCATCTGTTCTGAAAACTAAACAACTAAATTCTCTTTCTTTCACATCACAGCAAGTCAGCATTAGACTCATATGAATTATTCATTACTTTTACAAAATAATTCCAATTGCATTACTATTAAAACTAACGTAACAAAATTCGAAGTCTTTTGCTGCAGTTGATGTGATTGAAAAATTGCTCACTTGAATAACTTCGCCTTCAAAAACTTTCTGCCGCATTAACCCTAACTTCGCATACATATTATGCATATTTCCGCAAATGAATTCTCTGCGTCATTACTCGGTTTATAATGATAGAGGCCCTTTCGGTTTTAATTTACATTCAATTAGAAGTAATGAAGTCTAACAACTTTTATATTTTAATGAGCGAGAAAACGAATCCCACAAAGCGAAAATGTTCCTCATCTGCATATTTAATTCACCTCTTTTGAATCAACATCTAATTAGAAAATTCTAAAACATCGCAAGAATGCTTTGCGCGCTCGAGTTCTGGAAATTGTTTTAATCCCGAGCAATTTTTGTTCATTGTAATGAACAAAGAAGGCATGTTTTCTTTGACATTTAGCTCTGTATATTGTATTTGTATGAAATTGAGGATAAATCAACAATTATGAGTAAAATAGAGCCACTTTGGCATATAAGTTAGGTAAAATAGCAGAATAAATACGTTTATTTCTAAAATGTTTGTAAACAAAACAATTAAGGATTTCTTAGAGCATATAGCGCTGAGTTAGCTTTTTTTTAATAGTCAATGGACTCAGAAGTAAGTGATTGAGTACAACACTTAGAAGACAAGATTTTCTGAATTTCAGCCTGGCGAGCTTCGAAAACCGGTCCACTATCAGGGAAGATATCAAGAAGGGAGATGCAAGAGATGTGTCCAAAATTTAAATATATATTTGCATTAAATTAGATTTTCGTATATTAAAATTAACTAGGGAGTTACACCCTCTACTTACTACGCTTTTCAGTCACCAAGAATCACGTCGTAATTCTTTTGGGATCTCTACGTGATACCTGCTCGCTTCGCTCGCTCGCCGTACAGTTATGAGTGTCTGCTAGCAATAGTAAATTATAAATACAATAATTACTAAAAGTAAATTTAAATTATTTGTGAAATAGCATAAACTTCTGACATTAATTTTTCATCAATTACTAAAAAACTAAATCATCAATTTCTAAAACTAAAATTTTCTGGTAGCATATATATATATATGTTAGAAAGTAATTTGAATGCTAAAATGCAAAATTATAAGATGTTTACAAATAAAAATTATTTACATCAATCAGAAATCAGGCACTCAAATCTTCTTGGTACACACAATTGAATATTTCTTCAACAGTTTCATTAGCCCAAACTTCATAACAACAAACTTCTTAATATCCACTCTTCTCAATGAATCGTTGCTCAGAAAAGCTTCGCCACATGTATGCTAGGGTGGATCGAAACATTTTTTTTTGAGAATTTCAAATCCTACCTATACAGAAAAGATGTTCTATGGTATATAGATAAATGGAAAAATAAAATAAAAAATTAAATTTTAGGTTAAGAACCGCCGCAAAAGGGTTGAATGTCTGAAAAAAAATGGAAAAATACCTAATTTTGATTATACGATTTTTTTAAAAAAATTATTATTAATCAAAACCTACCTATGCGGAAAAGATGTTCTATAATATTGAGATTAAGAGAAAAATAATAAAAAAATTTTAATTCAAAATTTAATAATGCCGCAAGGGGGTTGTATTTTCGAAAGAAATGGAAAAATACTGAATTTTGATTATACGATTTTTAAAAAAAATATTATTAATCAAAACCTACTTATGCGGAAAAGATGTTCTATGGTATGGAGATTAAGAAAAAAATAATAAAACAATTTAAATTCTAATTTAATACTACCGAAAGGGGGTTGAATTTTTAAAAAAATGGAAAAATACTTAATTTTAATTATTGATTATACGATTTTATATTCGAAATAATTGTTCTTTTGCAATATAAATAACCAAAAGAGATTATTAATGAGTAGTGAGTAGTATAATGTACATTGCAACATTTTATGACTCAGCTCCCCCTCCCCACGCCGTCAAATCAGTCCGGCTAAACAACTAGAGCAGTAGGCACAATCCCATCTTTTTTCTATCTCCTGTTTTATCCTCCCACGCCTCCTTAAGTCGGAAGTGGTACTTCATGGAATCTTCCCCACAGTACACCTGTAGCGACAAAAATTTTAGCTGCAGTTAGAACATTGGACCGATTTGGTATTTCCGACCGAGCAGGCGCTGCCATCGTGTCAGCTGCATTTCAAGATGTGGGTATTATCTCAGAAAGCAATGTTTTGAACGTTGTTGACAGAAATAAAATTCGGCGTGGGAGAACAGAGGCAAGAACCACTCTATTGTCTCAGGTCATAAAAGATTATGACCATGACTAGTTTGGTTTATACTTAGATGGGCGAAAAGACAGGATTCTATCAATGGAAGACAACAGAAGAAAAGTCATAATAGAAGAACACATAAGCTTGGTATAAGAACCTGGCTCTGAGTACATCGGCCACGTGTCTGTAAATTTCGGGAGATCGCTAATTATTGGAAATAACATATATAGTTTTTTTGTCATGCGTTGACAATGACATAGATGTAACAAAGTTGGTTTCGACGGAACATCTGTCAACACAGGTGTCAAAGGAGGTATTATCCGTAACATGGAACTGATCCTGAATCGTTCACTACAATGGTTTGTGTGCCAGTTATACGCCAAAGAGCTTCCACTACGTCATCTTTTCGCGCACGTGGATAAAACCACAACTGGGCCTAGAAGCCTGAGAAAATCTTTGGCCGGATGCGAGAAGCTATCTGTAGTTTCATCCACGCCAATAGAAAACACGCTATGTGAAGTGACTAACAAGAAAGACTTAAGTGCTGATCAACTGTACTTAATGGAAATTTGTGAAGTCATAAACTGCTGACATTGCAGAGAAAGTCTGTTGAAGATAAATCCTGGAAAAGTTTGCCACTCAAGGTGGCTTAGAATCGCGGACAGTATTCTCAGGTTCAATGTAGCTCACGAAAATTCACCCGAGGCTTTTTTGACATTAACGACATTCATTACAAAAGTCTATGCGTCTATGTGGTTCAAGATCAAAACGAAACCATAAGTTATGAGGCACAGCATTTGCATCAATCAATCGTTCTATCGCGTTATTTCTCGAATGATTTGAAGGATGTCATAGACCCTGCTATTAAAAGAAACTGATTTTTTGGCCATCCAGAAAATGTCCTGATATCAGTGCTAGCTGACGACAGAAATCACATAAGGGAATTAGCCCTTCGAAGAATTCTGAAAGCACGCAAAGTCATTGCCTACTGCTCTAGTTGTTTAACCGGACTGATTTGACAGTGTGGGGAGGGGGAGCTGAGTCATAAAATGTTGCAATGTACATTATACTACTCACTACTCATTAATCATCACTTTTGTTTATTTATATTGCAAAAAAAACAATTATTTCGAATCTAAAATCGTATAATCAATAATCAAAATTAAGTATTTTTCCATTTTTTTTTTGAAAATTCAACCCCCTTTCGGTAGTATTAAATTTAGAATTTAAATTCTTTTATTATTTTTCTCTTAATCTCCATACTATAGAACATCTTTTCCGCATAGGTAGGTTTTAATTAATAATAATTTTTTTTTCTCCATAGAAGAGCGATCCACCCTAATGCATACACCCTCACTGCAATAATTATTTAGCCAAGCAAATTATATCTTTTTCTCTGAGTATTTATTTATGTGTTAGAACATCAGACAATTTCAGTTTTGGAAAGATGATTCAATCCATTTCACAAACTTTTAGCTTAAAAAGGGCAACTCAATGTGACAAATGGCTTTAAACATGTTCAGATTCACTATTAAAAATTATAAACCATAATAATTATTTACATTTACCTTTATAAAATTAACAATTTAACCTTTTTCCAAATGTTAAAGAAATTCTAAAATTCTTGCTTTTTACACGAAAATTTTAAGCATGCTTTTTCCCCCACTAAAATAATGCTCAGAAAAGCTTCGCCACATGTATAAAAGAGCAGTGTCTTGTCATAGTCCCACAAATATGTTCCTTTAGCTCGGCAACTTCGTTCCGTACACAAAAACGTTTGAATCTATTTTGTTCATTCCGATTGGATTGTTTTATGAAATATTCCTCAACAGTTTCATTAGACCTATCTTCTCTTTTTTGACGATTTCGAAATTTAATCGAAACTGCCCAAATTAAATTCATTTTGAAAAATTTCGTTGTCCTAGATATAATCAAATTAAATTTGCCGAATCGAATGTAAACAATATAAACGTGCGAGCTGTTGTCAAACGACGATTAAGAAATTCGACCCTTTTTTGTAGCCACGTCAGAGAATTATATATATAGAGAGAGGGAAAGAGAGATGTAATAATTGTACACTTCAACATTCAATGAATTCACTTTCTTTTTTTCCACTAGTTTAATAAATTTACTAATACGATAAAATAACAAATATTTACAAATATACAATAGAATCAACTTTCAAGATTATTCATCTAATACTCAGAGTCCCGCACGGGAGGTCCTACAAAACATGCACACCCAGTACAGAGCCAAAACTAAACACTATGGCGTCTCCTTCCTCACTCCCCCGCGCAACTGTCCCGCCCACTCTTCACTTCACATCCTTTTCCTGAGAGCTGGAACAGCCACGTGGGGGTTAGTGGCATGACAAGAGAGATATTAATTTTTTCGTTGTAGTTAAATTCTGAGATAAAATTCACTGCCACTTTAACGTAAAGAAGTCAGGTCTCAACCAGTTTTAAAGTTTTTCAGGACAGACCCTTTTCTCCAGCAGTATTTAAGCCATGTCATCTTCCCCTCTTTTGTTTCGGACGGGAAGTACGTCACGTTGTACGACAAAATAACTTAATAAATTATGTGCATTTGAAGTTTAATGTGATAATTTAAAATCCTAAAATACTCAACAAAAAGAAATGTAACATAAAGTCCAGAACCACCTAAAACTTTATTGCAACACAAAATAAAGAAATTATTTTTACGAAAGTAGAAAACGTGATCCATTTCTGTCTGCATTAATCACGTCAAAGCATGATTTCACCAATTACAACAATCCAATAACTTCAGTTGTTCCAACCAGACAATCTTACTGGGGGAAAAACCAAATAGAAGTCATCCAATTGACGTCCCTCTACCTATATTTACGGCTCCGTAGAACAACCAATAAGGCAGATGAATAACACAAATAATTTATATACGTATCTTCATTGCCGTTGTCCATGTTATTATTTTTCCTTTTAGTTTTCCTCCTTTTATTTATTATAGTCTATGGAACCCCGTATAAAAGATGCGCGTCCACCAGTAATTGTTATCCAGATGCTTTGACCAGTCATAATTTTGCTTTTTATTCTTTGCGGCCGTTTTCTTTATTACGATAATTTCTTTAGATTGGAGTTCAAAAACTGTCCAAATAAATATTCATTGATGCAAATATATATGAGAAAAAAAACTGAAAGTATGTGCATTTGAAGTTGCAATCATATCTTCTATAATAAAGAAAAATCCGAAAATGCTCAACAATAAAGGTTGCATAAAGCTCAGAACTACCTAAAACTTTATTGCAAAACAAGATGAAGAAATTATTTTTCCGCAAGTATAGAACGTGATCCATTTCTGTCTTCATTAATCACGTCAAAGCATGATTTCACCAATTAGAACAATCCAATAACTTCAGTTGTTCCAACCAGACAACCTTACTGGGAGAAAAACCAAGAGAAGACATCCAATTGACGTCCCTCCACCTATATTTACGGCCCCGTAGAACAGCCAATAAGGCAGATGAACAACGCAAGTAATTTATATACGTATCTTCATTGCTGTTGTCCCTGTTATTATTTTTCCTTTTAGTTTTCCCCCTTTTATTTCTTATAGTCTATGGGGCCCCGTGGAAAAGATGAGCGTCCACCGGTAATTGTTATCCAGATGCTTTGACCAGTCATGATTTTGCTTTTTATTCTTGGCGGCCGTTTTCTTTATTACGATAATTTCTTTAGATTGGAGTTCAAAAACTTTCCAAATAAATATTCATTGATGCAAATATATATGAGGAAAAAAAACTTAACGTATGCGCATTTGAAGTTGAAATCATATTTTCTATAATAAAGAAAAATCCGAAAATGCTCAAGTATAAATGTTACATAAAGCCCAGAACTACCTAAAACTTTATTGCAAAACAAAATGATGAAACCGTTTTTTACGAAAGTAGAAAACGTGATCCATTTCTGTCTACATTAATCACGTCAGAACATGATTTCACCAATTAGAACAATCTAATAACTTCAGTTGTTTTAACCAGGCATTCTTACTGGGAGAAAAACCAAGAGAAGACATCCAATTCACGTCCCTCCACCTATATTTACGGCCCAGTAGAACAACCAATAAGGCAGATGAACAACACAAATAATTTATATACGTATTTTCATTGCTGTTGTCCCTGTTATTATTTTTCCTTCTAGTTTTCCCCCTTGGATTTCTCATAGTAGTCTCTGGGCCCCCGTAGGAAAGACGAGCGTCCACCAGTAATTGTTATCCAGATACTTTGACCAGTTAGATAAAGTTTTTCTTTATTCTTTTTATTCTTTGAAACAGTTTTCTTTATGACGGCTATTTCTTTGGACTGGAGTTGAAAAACTTTCCAGATAAATATACATCGATACAGATATATATAAGAAAAGAAAAACTTCTTTTATTTATCCTTTTTTTTGGAGTTGGTGGTATAGATATATAGGTGATGTAAGAGTGCAAGGCGAAAGTAAAAGTCCACTTTGTGATAGCTTTGGTTACAGTGGGATGTGATAAGATCCCAAATTGAAAAATGTATTTGGGGAAAGTAGCCATAAGACCGCAGAGGTGCTTTTATTATTTTATTTTTATTCTGTTTTTCTCCTTCTTACTATTTTACTTTTTTCTTCGCTTCATGGTTGAGTCGGCGCTCGTTCCATTTTGTGTTCTGCGTTTTCTTATGCTTTTTTTCTTCTCCCGTATTGCGATGTTGTTTTGACGGAACTTATCTTGTTTCGGTGGCCATCTATCTAGCCGTAAGAATCTACTCCATAAAATACCTTTTCCCGAAAAACTTCTATTCTTTCAATTGTTGGAGATTAGGAACAGGAGTCTTAAATTTTTGTTCTGAATCAGAAAAAAGTCTTCTGTAGTTTCTCTCTTGGGAGGTTAGGTCTTTAAATCTATTGTAACAATTCATTTCATAGGGATTATATTATAATTTTTTTAACTGGAACCGACTTTTGTTTAAACTCTATAGATCGATCTATATGTTATGATGTTGAATCTTTATCATTTCCTTTACTTAAATAATGATGAGAAGGAATAGCCTTCATTTTGATCTGAGTCTGAAAAAATGCAGTTGTTCTCTTGAACTTCTCAAGCTATTGTAACATTTCATTTCATAGAGATTATATTAGAAATTTTTTAACTGGAATTGACTTTTGTTTAAACTCCATAGATCGATTGATATGTTATGATGTTGAATCTTTATCATTTCCTTTACTTAAATAATGATGAGAAGGAATAGCCTTCATTTTGATCTGAGTCTGAAAAAATGCAGTTGTTCTCTTGAACTTCTCAAGCTATTGTAACATTTCATTTCATAGAGATTATATTAGAAATTTTTTAACTGGAATTGACTTTTGTTTAAACTCCATAGATCGATTGATATGTTATGATGTTGAATCTTTATCATTTCCTTTACTTAAATAATGATGAGAAGGAATAGATTTCATTTTGATCTGAATCTAAAAAAATGTAATTGTTCTCTTGGGTTTTTAAAACTATTGTAACAATTCATTTCAATTTTCATTCATTTAAACGCTACAGATCAATCGATGATGATGAATTTGAAATGATGTTGAATCGTTATCATTTTCTTTGCTTAAATAATGACGAGAAACCTTCATTTTGCTCTGAATCTGAAAAAGTGCAGTTGTTCTCTTGAGCTTCTCAAACTATTGTAACAATTCATTCCATAGAGAATATATTATAATTTTTTTTAACTGGAACCGACTTTTGTTTAAACTCCACAGATCGATGGATATGTTATGATGTTGAATATTTATCATTTTCTTTGCTTAAATAATGATGAGAAGGAATAGATTTCATTTTCCTCTAAATCTGAAAAAACGTAGTTGTTCACTTGAGTTTTTAAAACTATTATAACAATTCATTTCGGAGAGATTATATTATATTTTCTTTTATTGGGATTAACTTTTATTTAAACTCCTCATATAAATACATTATGATGTTCAATCGTTATAAATTGTTGCTTAAATAATGACAAAAATAACTTTCTTCCCTTCCCACTGAATCTGAAAAAATTCGTCTGTAGTTTTTTTCTTGGGTGTTAGGTCTATAAATCCATTGTAGTAATTCACTTCATAGAGATTGCATTATACATTTCCTTCTCTGGGACTGACTTTCTTTTAAACTTCACATGTCGATCGATATATTATGATGTTGAATCTTTACCATTTCAGTTGCTTAAATAATATTGACTATGAAGATTCTCCACTTTCCTCTGAATAAAAAAAAACAACTTTTTCTGAAGTTTCTCTCTTGGAAGTTTAGGTCCTTGAATCTATTGTAACAATTCATCTCAAAGAGATTATATTATAATTTTTTAAAATAGGAACTGACTTTTCTTTAAACTCCACGTATTGACCAATGTATTATGATCTTGATTATCTGTGATTTTTTTTTGTTTAAATAATGATGAAAATGAATATCATCGTCCAATGTATTATGATGTTGATTCTTTATGATTTCTTGTTTAAATAATGATGAAAATGAATTTCATCGACCAATGTATTATGATGTTGATTCTTTATGATTTTTTTGTTTAAATAATGATGACAATGAATACCCTTCACATTGCTCTGAATCTGATAAAATTCTTCTATAGTTGCTCTGTTGGGCTCTCGAATTTACTATAACAATTCATTCCATAGAGATTGTGTTTTATTTCCTTTTACTAGAACTAACTTTTCTTTAAACTCCTCATATCAATGCATTATGTTGTTGTATTCTTATCAATTGCTGCTTAAATAATCATGATGAAAATAAATTATATTCATTTTACTCTAAGTATAAAGAAAATATCTGAAAATTTTAAGAAATATAAGATTTTTGACCATTTCTTGCAAAATTCATTAATATTCCTTAAATTTTAATTTAAACATTGAATAAAATTCTGAGCTAATAATGACATTTTAAATTCCTTCTGTTTTTACCCAAGAAAAAAATTAAATCTCAGAATACTCTTCTCACTTTTTTCCCAGAGTTCCAATCAGTGTTCAAAAAAATCTCACCGTTACTTAAATTCCAAAGGTCAATCCATTTAAAAAATGATTGAAAGTTATTGTCGCCCAAAATGTATAATTAGCGATTACTCAAGTTTCTAAAATTATGAATTTCTTCTGATTCTAATAAAATTACCAAAATCTGTGAAAATCTAAAAAGCAAATGACATTTCATTAATATTCTTCATATCTTAATTTAAAAATTTTATAAAATTCTAAGTTTATAGCGACACTATAAATTTAAATTTTTTTAAAAATCCAAACGAAAAATTAATTCTCAGACTAATCTTCTCATTTTTTTGCAGATATCCAATCAGTCTTTGAAATTTCAGTCGCTTAAAATCTAAAAAAGGAAAGAAAAAAAACATATGGCGTTTGTACATTCTCGCCGAATTTCATTAATATCCTTTGTATCTCAGTTTAAACATTTGATCAAATTCTTAGCTAATAATGAGATTTTAAATTTCAGCCTACAAAAAATAAATCTCAGAATAATGTTCTGAATTTTTTATACAGAGTTCCAATTAGTTTTCAAAAAATCTCACTGGCACTTAAATTCCAAGGGTCAATCCATTCCAAAAACGATTGAAAGTTACTGGCGCCCAAAATCTATAATTAGCCATTACTCCAGTTAGCAGAATTAAGATGTTCTTCTGTCTCTAATGAAATTACCAAATTCCTCTCGCACTACATTTCCATAAAATTTGAAAGAAAGGAGCTAATCTCTAAAGCAAACATGGAACAGCCACTTTCTTTTTTTATGTTTATAGAAGAACATCTTGAGACGACGCTCCAGAAAGAAAAAGGGTGAAGGTTAATTTTCTCTTACGGTCATATTATTGCACTTAACTGTTAAAAGAGCAAAAGAAGTGCCTTAACTGATCTTTTTTTAAATGAAGTGTAAATGTTGATATAATATGTCCAAGATTTTATGATTAATTTTAAACATTACTTCCTTCTCCAAGTGAATTTTGTAAAAAAAACTAAGTAAAGGTCACGGAGACTTCAATGGAATTTTAAAGGTTTGAAAATATCTTTGTTATTAGCTTTATGTGATATAAGAGAGATATATTTTCGTAGTTGAATCACGTCCAGTGATTTACTGAAATCCTTTTTTTCCGGATCACATTTTTTCAATTTAAATATTGAAAGGAGGAATTTTACGAACTTAGTTCTTTATATGGTGAGAACAGAGAGCTATTTTACTAATCTGGTTTAAATAATTGCATTTACGCAAGTTAATTACTGAAATTTTATGGTAATTTTAAACTCAATTAAGCGTGTAGATGGTATTCTCTTCGTAATGATTAGTTAATTTACTTTTATTTTTTATATGTCAAATCAGATGAACAGAATTTATTCGATTTCTGATGTTTTTACCCACATTGTGCAAAAATAGCAATGATCGTAACATAAATTGCTAATGAAATAAATTCTAAGTTTTTCGAAATATGTTTTCAGATTTTTAGTGGATAATCGAAGAGAATAACCTCAGTTGAATTCGAGTTTCTATTTTCTCATACCATCTGAAAGTAGCATAACATGATTTACAACAATTACTTCATCTTTAAACATTCCTCGATTGGTAATATTTGTTTTAAATAAAAGAGTTTACACTGTATTTATGAATTTCTAGTTTAAATTTTTTTAACCTGGAATAAATAAATTTTTTAAACTGCTAAACAGTAATTAAGAAGCATATTTTACTACCGAAATAACAAACAGAAGTAAACAAAGCCAATATTTAAAAAAGATAACTGATGTTATGATAAAGAAGAAAATATTTAGAATCAAAACAACAGAAAACGATTTTTTTAAGAGCCTGTTTGAAAAAGAGATTAGACGAAATAATTATTTACAAACAAAGACTGGCTGTAATTAACAGAGCAAATGTTTCAAAAGAGAACTGATAAAAATTATAGAACAAATTATTCGAATAGCAAACAGGCGTAAAGAATTGTTCAAATATTTACAAACAAAAGACCATATGAGAGAAAAAAAGGCAATAATTGCGAATGAAATATGAATAACATGAAAACGCAGGCGATAATTACAAAGCAAATGTTTCAAAATGAGAAAGGACAATAATTACTAATAAAATATTTACGAACCAAACGAAAGAATAAATTTACGAGTAAAATACTTAAAAAGAATTATTCAAAATCCTTATAACAAAGGAAATTTTAAACCCTTATATAAAGAAAAACAGATGATACAATCTAAAAGACTGCGTTGCATATTTAAATTATACTTTATACAATATTTTTATTACTGAAATCTCAAATTTATTTTCTTTGAAACAAGATTTAGTGTTTCTTTAAAAGAGGTAGAATGAAACAATTTCAAACAAAAGGGAAATATAATTTTTTATTTTCAATAGATATCAGTACTTCTAGCACAGTAACAGGGAGATTGTATGATCGCATATTCCTTGAAATTGAGATCCAATTCCAAGGAAGATTTGTTGCGCAAAAGCTCGGCGCAAGTTAAATATAATGACATAATGTAGTTTTCTTCATGTTGGGGTATGTAAGTTTAAAAAGGGAGTATTTATGTGGCTAAATTTTTTATCTTTTTATATGACCACAATTTAACCTTGTAACATTTTAATACTGAGTGGATCTTTTTTCTTTAGTTCTATTAAAACCGAGACATTTTGGGAGGATGCAACATGAATTGGACTCTTCCAAACTGGGTGGTCATTTACCCCACTACTCCACCCCTGCTATAACCTTCCCTGAAAGCGCACGGAAACAGGCAAGGATAATTGGACGTCCTACCCTGCTTGCTTATCACCTAAACGATTTCAGAACCTTACCTCCCCTCAAAAGAAGCGAAACGCCTCAGACCGGCATACGTCGCTGTTAAGGGGAAATTTCTAGGCATCCCCGGACCGCCTAGTTCGGTATGAGAGGGTTAAGTAGTTTTTTCGTTTGTCATGTTCAGCTCGAAAGCAAACTATTCTTGTTTGTTTGTACATTTTCTGAAAATGCCTAGGGAAATGCATTCTTAACTCATCAAAATTTCGATTACGGTTTATAAACTGGAAAATTCTATTTCTAGTGACTCACAATTATTCGTTCAAAAAAATTGGCTGCATGGAGGATTAATTCTGCCAAGTCGATACCATACGTTCCTGTAAAATGAGATGTTAATTAAAAAGAGCTAATCGTCTATAGTGTTAGGAACATGCAATGTCGCTTCCCCACAATGTTAGTCTTATTGTTGGGAAAAGACATTTAGAGTGATTCTTACTATCCATCAGGGGTAGATTAAGCCAACGTCCCCTTCCTTGGCGTCAAACTTGGCAAACATTTTGTCGACTTCGCGACAAATTTTGCGACTTTGGGGAGAAATTGAAGGTCCTCAAAAATACTAGAATTTTCTCACAATTATTTATTCAAAAAAATTGTTTGCATGGAGGATTAATACTGCCAAATTGATCCCATACGTTCTTGTAAAATGAGATGTTATTTAAACAAAGCTTAATCGTCTATAGTGTTAGGAACATGTAATTTATCTTCCCCACAATATTAGTCTTATGGTTGGGAAAACAAATTTACAGTGGTTTTTACTATCTATCAGGGGTAGATTAAGCCAATACACCCGTTCTTGGCGTCAAACTTGGCAAACATTTTATCAACTTGGTGCCGAATTTTGTGACTTTGGAGAGAAAATGAAGGTCCTCAAAAAAAACTAGAATTTTCTCGGTATCTTTATAAGAAGCGAAGTTACTGAGATTATTCTAGAATTTTTCAGTGATATCATATCCAGCTGGAAAAGGGTATAAATACTCGGAGATACTGAACGACTTTTAATGTCTTTGTAGTGCGAACGCCTTTGAAAGCTCTCTTTGGACTTTTATCAGCATTGAGATCTAGTAAGCTGGTAGACACCAAGCGGCATTGAAACTGATGTTGCTGTTATTATGAGTGATTTTTTTTGTCTGTCTGGGTTTTTAATTTGTACGTACACACATCTGACTATTTTCGAAATAACATTCTCTGTCTCAGAAATCATTACAAGTTATTATTTATTTGCTTAAATATCGGTAGACAAATAATCATTATCCAAAGAAAGACATAACCTTTTTATTTACCACTGAGAATACAGATAAACATATAGAAGCAATTTGCAACATTTACACAAACGATTAAAATTGATTTCAATTAATATCCAGCTAATTTGTTCTCAACAATACTTCTGAAATTTATTCGGTCCTTAAGGCTTAAAAAATTATGTGTTTTTATAATATGTTTCATGGTGAATATTTCTGCATTTGCAAGTAAATACACACAACTCAATTGCCCTTATTGAATTGCTTTAGCAACTTGAATAATTGGATGGAAATCAATTTCGTTTAGAATCAATGTTAGAAAATAGGAATTTTTTGTATTTCACGTGAATGCTTATGTGCGTGACAGTTTTCAATTACTCAGTATCAGGCAGTGTTATAAATTCAGTCTGTTGGAAATAGATTCGTCTAGACAGTAAAGTAATGATATTTTATCCAATACAGTGATTTTTCTCTCATAAGAAAGCGATTTCTGTTTTGTTTTAAAGTACAACTATATAATCCACAGATTCTAAAAAAAATAAAAGAGAAATAAAAGATAATAATGATAATAGATAATAATAATAGTAATAATAATAATAATAATAATAATAATAATAATAATAATAATAATAATAAT
>BGPR01004740.1:0-56164 GCA_013235015.1 Araneus ventricosus
GTGTTCTCATCATTGTAAGACAAGACTTGGAGACCATGCTAAAAAAAACAAAGAAATCAGTTGCAGACTAATAATGTGTCGGAGAGAGAAGAAATTAGAACAGTTTTTAGAAACACAGATTTGAATTGCTTGATTTTAAAAGGGGATTTCTGACATCTAGTGGAGATAACACCTGACCTTTAACATCAGCACAACTGATGTTAAAGGGGGTCTTTTGCATCATTCGGCTCTTCTAACATAATACAAAAATTCCAATACTTTACTACAATGTGGCTGTGAATGGCAGAAATCACATTTTTACACCAAATGATGCATCTATCTTCATCAAATTAAAAACAAGAAATAATAATTTCGGTCAAGACTGTAGAAATCCTCTTTTAAAATCAAGCAGTTTATTCATTAGTGCAGGGGTTCCCAACCTTTTTACTTTCTCGTACACGAAGTATACAAAGAGAAAGTATTGTAATCGTCAAAAAATTCGAACTCGAGATTTTGACGAATCTCCACGTTTTAGACCTCCCCGAGTCAGAAAAACACAATTTGGGAATTATGTCTGTCTGTGAACACGATAACTCGAAAACTATTAGAGCTACGGGGATGAAATTTGGTATGTGGTCTTTAAACATAATTTGTAGGTTTCTATCAAATTTTGGACAAAATCAGTCCACGGGAAGTCTGTCTGTCCGTGTTCATGTGAACAATAGGACTCGAAAACTGAGCTAGATGGATAAAATTTGGCACACAGTTTTATCATCAGGAATGTAGGTCCGTATAAAATTTTGGACCAAATCCGTCAAAGGGTTGACTATCTGTCGGTCTGTATAATTTACTTTTGAAGAGAATCCGTTATCTCCACACGCATGCGTACTGGAAGAACGGAACGGAATTTCATTACGGAGTAGCGAATTACATCAGTTTGTCCTTGAGCCAGTAAGAGAAGAAAACCGTTACACATCTCTTTGAATTTCATTCTTTGGCTAGATATTTTTCAATCACTATAATGAAAAACCTTCTGATAGTCATTGGATTCTGGGTAACAATAGGTTCGAATTTTTTTAGCCACGCAGGTGAAGAGGAAACGGCACCTTTTTGGGGAAGTATACGAGAAAGTTTAGGGGAGAACACTCCCGCTGGTTTCTCTTGCGCACTCCTTGATTAGTATTTTTATTTTTGCGTAGCCCTACTGTCATATTCCCACTCCCCATTCATTCATCTATGCCAGAGGTTCCCTACCTGTGGTACGCGTACCCCTAGGGGTACACAAAGGAACAGTTGGGAGTACACAAACTCAAAAGTCGGTAATGGCGGACACAAGAAATCATGAGTGATTAACACAAAGGTGAACTACCTCTATTGTAAAAATGGAATAAAATGTAAATCAAAAATAAGTCCTGCAAATGGTATTAATTCGAGTCATTTGATTCCTAAGCTTGCCTAATCCCTTAACATTATTGATGAAAATTTCATTGCATAGACAAATGATTGGGGTGGAAGAATATGACAGTAGGGTGTACGCGAGAATAAAAATACTAATCAATCAAGGGGTACGCGAGAGAAAAAAGGTTGGGAACCCTGCTCTAAGCAGTGAAATTTTTATTAATGATGTTAACGGATTAGGCAAGCTCAAGAGTCAAATGGCTCGAATTAATACCATTTGCAGGACTTATTTTTGATTTACATTTTATTCAATTTTTACAATAGAGGTAGTTCACCCTTGTGTTAATCATTTATGATTTCTTGTGTCCGCCATTACCGATGTTGAGTTTGCGAGCCCCCAACGGTTCCTTTGTGGGATACATGTACCACAGGTTGGGAACCTTTGCATTAGTGTATTAAACAGTAAAATTTGTTTCTAACACGACAATTTTTTTAGGCTGGCATACTTTCTGTAAATTCTGTGATGCAAAAATCACGCAAACAGAGTGCAAAGCTCTACAAGGCATAATATCGGATAAAGAGTTACCAAATTTGGAATGTAGATACTTCTTGAGTAGTAAGTGCTCACTATGAAAGGGTTTTTCTGAATTTTAATTAATTACAAATTAATTGCAACTTTAACATTTTCCCTCAATAGCACAAAAACCATTTTTACACCACTTTAAAATTTAAGAAATTACCTTTTCAGTGATATCAATTTTATTTCCCCAAAATTATCTTATTAAAAAAAATCAAAATTTATTTTCAACACAATTTGTAACAGTGCTTATTAATCTTGTAATAAAATTAGTCAATTTTATTGTTTCATCAAAAGAAAAGCCCTCTTTGTACATTAATTTCAAGAAGCAGAATTTTCACTTTTATTAACACAATGTTTTTAGGCTGGAATTTTTCTGCAAATTGCATGATGTAAAAATGATTATTCACAAAATTCAATGGCTGATGTAGTCAAGAGAGATGAATCAAGCCTAAAACATTATCGTCCTACAATGCTTCAGACTAGAAGTTTGAAATTTATGGTTATTTTCTTTATTTTAATTATTTTCTACTGTCTAGTCCTAATTTCGTAATTCATTATAAATATAATGGAATTTTGAAATCAATTTTTTCAAATTCGCAACCTGGTGGAGCCACTCATATGGAATCAAAATATGCTTAAATTAGTCTATTAACTAATAATTAAGTTCTGAAAATTTTTAAATAGTTTACAGTCACCAAGAACACCTAACTGTACAAAATTCAGAACTCTAGCACATCAGGAATCGAGAGAAAAATCGATTACAAAATTCCATCATTACAAACATGAAACAAGTCAAATCAAATAAGAGTGCTTAAAAATTAGAAAATTTCCCAACTCACTCTGGCATCTTCTAAGGCTTCTGAAAATAAGCTGCACAACCTAAAACAAGAGACAGAAACATCAATTTTCAGGCAAAATAAATAATTTCAAGCAAATTTTGAAAAACAAAAATTGATATCAATGATTGCTTCAGCTTAACAACGGTTACCAAAATTGCATGCTGGTAAGTGCTTCACAGTAAACATCACTGGACTCTGAGCCACCAAATGGGATACATTTCTTGATAACAAAAAAATGCTCAAGTTGGTTGGTAGTAGTACACATATATATATATATATAATGATTTCATTGGTGTAGTAATTAGGTAATGAACAGGCCGAGCAAGTAACTACTTTTTCATTTATTATCAAACTATTTAAGTCAAATTTAGGAGAGTGGCGGACATACGTGCATCTCAGTTTAGGTTTACAAGTCAAAAGCGAACAGAAAATCCCTGCATTTTCTCAGATAGGGGATTAACATATAGACAGGTGATCAAAGTGAAGAGAATAATGCTATTTTTAGTAAATTACTTAAGTGTTTTAGGGAAAAGTATGGCACCAACAAGTTACTGATTTCGCGATTTATGTGGGCGCGTAGAAGTAATTAGAATATTCTTTTAGTAATAAATATGCCAAAATGCAAGATTTAATATAATTCCAATGTGGGAAATAAAACGAAATTGGAGTTTAAGAAAAGTGATTTTGGGATAGATTAATATTATACTAAGATTTTAAAATATATAATATTAGAATTTAAAGTAATATTAAGAGAGATTATTACATATATATATATATATATATTTAGTACAAAGCCCAATTTAGGGCAAACTGCACCAGACACACGGTTTCTCAAGAGAACAAGGATAAAAACAGAAATATGCTTGAGGATACTTTTCTAAAGTTCACTGATTTTGCAGCATTTTTGTATTATTAAATCGCAAACAGTTTCTGCATAAAAATGCTTATACAACTCAAAAAACTATTTACATAATAATTTTGCCCAATTTCTTTTCTTAATTAACAATGAGATTTATATAACAGTTTCAGTAGAACATCCTATCCTAACCCTTTTCAACATTTAAAGCGCCAGAAAAGAATACATATTGTTGCATCAGAAGATAGTTTGGTTGTGGTTTAATGGCGCTAGAGCCAAATATGGCCCATGCTGTTTTTAAACCTCTAATGGCAGAATTAATGAACAAAATTTAAAAAAAGCATCTATACACAAGGTAGAAGATAAAATTGCATGGCAAAATCCAGTTACTGATCCAATTATGGTCATAAATACATAAGATGTAAAAGTTGAAATAATTTTTGTAGAGCATTTAAAGTGACAGACATTCATTAAAAACTTAGAGAGTAAAGTAATTAAACATTTAAAAAAGTCGAAAAAGAAGCATATTAGGTGTTATTATTATATATGGTGTTCATTATTATCAATCTTGGATAGTGGCTTTAAAACTGTAAAGAACTCAAAATTTATAAAGTTAATTTTGTGTGCTGATAGTTCTTTTATTACAATAGGTGAGGTTTCTTTTAATTTCATTACGATTATAATCTATTACATTGCATTTAAGGTTTCAGTTACACAGTCAGTTCTATAATGAGATAGAGCCAGAAGCTTGATATCTTTGCCATTACAAGGTTGCATATTTATCTATAGTTAATGATGACTCAAATTGATGGTATGTAAAATGCTATGAACAACGGCATCACTGGTGAATGAAATCGTGTCTTTGAATGCATCTTATGGCTCAAAAACAGCGTCGTGAAATTAAACAATTTTTATTTTAATTTCACTTACACAGTGGCATTTAAAACAGGATACTGCTCCAATATATCAATTAGTTTTAAATACATTCAGAACATATTCATACTAATCATAACCCTGAACAAAACTAATCATAATCCTGAATGCCCAAAATCCTAACATAGTACAGGGATGCAAACCCATTCTTAATCCATTAACAGAATTAGAATGCTTGGAAGAAAATTTACCACTTTTTTCTGTAATCCCTCTTTGTAACCCCATGCTCTCTTGTCCCCTATGGCATGGGCTTACTCACCCCTCATATGGATAACCTGCTCTGACTCGTCCCCTCCACTAGTGACCAGTAAAAAGAGCAACTAAATGTTTTGTTTGGACAGAGATAAAGGATTAACAGGTTTTTTAATAACTTTTAATTTTACTATAGATAATTTTTTAAAAATGAAACTTGTTAATCAACATTTTATTCTTTGATTATCATTTCAATTTGTCAAAATTTTTCAGTAATCACAAACTTTTGACGATTTAGTGATTCAAACTACTAAATGATATTTAAATATGCCAAACAGAGTAATTTGATTTAGATATTCATTTGTCGTTATTACAACCTACACCCAAAACCACATAACTGGGTGCCATGATGCATCATGTAGCTTTACTCATATTGTCAACTTGAGTTGCCAATGATGTTAGAAAAAAAATACTGGAAACACCTCGGCCCCAGATTAAAAAGACAGCATAACGATTTTGCTTGTATGTTACAAATTAAACACCAAGTTGTGATCATGAACATGTTGTAGATTTGTAATCAACATCAAAATATATTGCTTTTTTAATTTCATGTATGAAAGTACACATCCTGTCTCTCTGTGAGTGAACTGCATATAACCAGTCTTATGCGATGAAAACTGAACAACATGCAAGCATTTTAGTCGAAACAAAAGGTAATGCAACAAGCAAATGATAATGCAAAAAAAAAACCAATAAGGCATACTTCGTTTCTATCTTGGCAATGGGCTCGTTGGAACCTCTATTCAAAGTCAATGCAGTAGCAAGATGCCCGAGCACACTGCAAAGTCCTGGAAAGAAGGCTCAGATCAATTTTAGCTGTTCAACTTTTTGCACTCATTCAATTCAACTAATTTCTTTATAGACTAAATTAAGTATTCAAATATTTGAAAAATTGTTCGATTATGTGATTACTTGTTTTCTAAGATATTCCCAATTCTTGATAAGTTATTTAAACACATAAGCAGAATTTAATAATTTTAAGTATTAAAATATATGGCACATCCAACTAAAAGTGTGACCAGCGGCATTATTCAAAAAAGTAAAAACTTCGAGATTTCTATGGTAGATGGCTGTGTTTGTCAGGAGAAATGCGATATAAAGTAGGGATGCAATAAATATTCAGGACTTATTCGGCCCTTTTGCTGAATACTAAATAGATATTCGACTGAATAATTTTAGGATAATAATTTTTTTAAAAATGCTTACTTTATTTAAACATTTAATATCAAAAAAATCTTGCATTTACTGATAATATAAAATACAAGTAAAAAAAGAAATTATAAATAAGAATTTATTATTTTATTCTTATTTATACTCTTTTTTTTTACTTTTGTTTTATATTATTTGTTTCAGTATTATATTAGAAATAGCTGCATATGAACCTTACTATATAATACAAAAAGTGTTTTAATTAATTTATTGTTAAATTTTGTTAATTATAACTGTTGCATTTACTGAATTTTAAGTTAATTTGGTGTATCCAATAATGCTGTGCATCATTTATCATTGTAAAGTCTGAAATTATGATGCGAGAAACAATAGTTTAGCAATACAATAGCAGTTCAGGGAAAAGTTTGTCCATTTGGTTTCTTATTTATCAACAGATTCAGAAAATAAACTATGGGTGATTGGAAAAAGCATAACATTCCAGTGGAATCTTACCCTTCCTCCAATCACCCATCATAATTTCATTACTGTTCACAGTATATTGTACTTGCGGGATCTGAAAGATATTTTCTTTCTAATTTGCAAATCTTGGACAGTTTTTGCATTTTTTCCCACCAATTAAGTGGATACCATTCCATCCCAGTTATTAGAAGTTCTTTATCATAATAGCAATTTATTTCTAGTAATTTTAATTTATCCACTTAATTTTCTTCTGTGTTTGTCATTGTCATGTTCTGCAATGATGACTCTCATTTCTGTGAAGCAATCCCAAAATGAAGAGGGTTTTACATTTCTAATTATTGGAATTAAGATATTTTAAAATATTACAAAAATGCATCAAGTTGTAAACATTTTTTTAAAATGTACAAATAATAAATAATCAATTTTATAAAACTTTAAATTTCTTCTTAAAAATTTGAGAAATTTTATTTACAATCAAAAATAAAATGATTTTAAAAAGTGCATATTCATCCCGAAATTTGGCTAAATCACTATTTGTTACATCCCTAATATAAAGCAGCTAGCGATGGTGTGTTTTTGAGAGAAGCAGAAACAACAAAACAAGTAACATCATGTCATGGATATGGATTTGTAGCAGATCTCTACGCATGATATTATCTTTGTTGACGCAAAGTTCAGTTTCCAAAAAAGGCAGCAAAATTGTTGCTAGAAAACGATACAGATGAATAAAGTTTGATGTTTGTGATTCTAAACTTCCTTACTTTTGAATTTAAATATGCCTAAATCGTTCCTGAAATATAATCCAATTTATTAATTTTGACCATGCATTAACTGAGCGTAAGCACACTATAGATTCTTCTAAACAAGCACAGAAATCCAATTTTTGTTGGCAGAAGGTCTAAATGATGATCGAAAATTTACAGTCAAATGAACATGCAAGGGACCGAGAGTATGTCACATGGTCATTTTACTTACGGATATGCAAGTGCAACTGAAATGACACTAGCAGGTTTATTAGACTCAGTCAATAGAGCTAGAACCACAGTCTAAACACAACTGATCAATATTAGGTAGACAATACCATTATGAAAAAGTAACTCTACATCAAAAATAAATTTTCCATTTACAATGCAACCAATATGTTAATAAAAATGCAATTTAAACTGACGGAAAAAAAAAAAGCATAAACTTACTTTGTTGAGAATATACGACTGAACAAAAGGCCTAAGAAAGAAAAGAATAATTAATTTTGAATGGTTTAACAATGATTAACCACAATTGTTTGCTTTTGAGTAATTAGTATGAAATTAAAGATATTAAAATAACTTCATTATCACAGAGGGCGACAAAAATTAAACAGTTAGCTTTGAAGAAATCTTTAAATCTATACAAATAAGATGGGACACAAATAATGTGTATACTATGCAAACGTAAACCTCACAATGGTTATTCAAATTTTACTCACAAATACTATAAAGCACATGGAAGGTTTTAGTAAGGTTTGTGAAAATATATCAATTATGGTCAACTTTTTATTATTAAAAACCATGCTTCCATAGAAAGTGAATATTTTATATTTAGTATTTCTATTTTTATTGAATGAAAATATTAGATATTTTAAATCATGTTATTTATTTACTTCTGAGTTATCCCTTGCAATTTTTAATAAAATTTTGCACCATTCTTTGAAAATTAATAATTTACAGAAAAAAATTACTTTTGGCAGTTTTTAAAAAATGCTTGGCACAATCTAATTTTTTTTTAGAAGCTACAAAAATTAAAATTTGTTTGATGCAACTGACACAGGGTGGCTACAGAAACTGAAAAAAATTTCCCCGACTTTTCCCTGACTAAACTTGCAACATTTCCTTGATTTATGGCTACTACTTATATTAGTTTCCTGGCTTTCTCCTTACTCAGAATCACTGTATATGTACAATATACATTATTAAAAACACCTTTACATGTTATTTAATATGAAAAAATAATATATTTTTTAAGAAATTTAATTTTTTAAAAATGGAATGAACGTACTAAAAAATATACATTTACATTTCTTATGTGTAAAAAATACTGGAAATTTTAACAAAATACTTTGCTTCTAAAACTGCATAAGAATTCTAAAAAACATTAAAACTACTCTTGCAACACAAGTTAAATTATATTAACAGTAAAGGTTATTATGATCTTTGCTCAAAACTTTAAAACAGTTCAATGGGGAACTTCAGCATTTTTTAAAAACACATGAAAGCCATCCGCATTTGTAGAAAAAATCATTCTAATTTCAAATATGCAAGTGAAATTTTACAGAAAAATTTATTTATTTAAATATTGAGAGAGAAAGATGCACTGAAATAGCAGGAATCATGATGCAATCCGAAACGCACTTTCATTGGCGGAGTAGATTCTGACGTAGAGGGTGCCTTCCTTCACATACTTCTCTTTAAAACTGGTTCTGTATTCTGCTTTGAATCAAGGCGTTTGTACCAGCTAACATTTTAAAAGTGAAGTTTTTAGCTTTTCTACTATACAGCGTTCAATTTCACAATGGATATTGGTTTTGTACAAGCTAAATCGGATAATTTGAGACTCTTCCGCGAATCGTATCGTCAGCCCTTTATTTGAAAATGCCTTGAAAGAATGTATATCTCTCTGAATGCAACAGATTTTCCAACAATCAGCACTCAAATGTGACACACTATTCTGTAGTATTTTTATGGATATCTTTGAAAGCTTCGGAACAAAGCAAGCTACTCACTTTCTATCAGTAAAATCCTGATCGCTTACTTATTTTATTACAAGGGAAGGAACACAAATGTTTTGTCAGTACGTATGTCTGTAATTATTCAGTTCCGACAAAGAAACTGGACACAAAACGCCGGCTCGTAAATTATCTCATAAGGAAAGTTGTTTTGACCTTCCCTTCAGTTACCAGAACAGGGCTCTATACTATACAGAAAAGGATTCGCTTTAGGAAAAACGGATAGGTTTTCGAAACCATCAAGCAACAATAAATTGCAGAGGGGCCCTCGGGCATTCCGAGAAGATGCTGCGATTTCTGTTGCACAAGCGAGAACGGAAAGATAAGAACCTGATTTTGCATGATGTATTAAATTTCGTATGCCTACAGAAAAAAAACAACAGGAATTTATTTATTTCAGAAGTTCTGTTCAAAATAATTTCAGGTACGGCATTTTTTTAAAAACACACCTGTGCCTTTTAAAAATTAATTTTATTTTATATAGTTTTATTTTACTACGCTTTATTTTACTATATAAATTATTTCCTTTGCACTATTATTAATTTTAAAATACTAGTGTATACTAATTAATATAAAATCTGGTAAAAATAACTTACATAAAGAAATACACTAAAAAATTAAAAATGATAAAACTGTAACCACTTTTGTAAATTGCAAAAAAAAAAAAGAAAAGATACGAACAAAGTATCTGTAAGTAGTAAGCCTTCTTTACTGCAAAGTAAGTTTTTTTCAATATGTTAGTTAATTTTTGAATTATATAAAAAAACTATATAAATTTATAACAAAACAATATTCAAACCAGACCAAATGCGACTGATCTAGGAATTTAAGTGCTGCCATCAACAAACTAGAGATGCACGATGAGATAAATTTATCCCACCTTTTCTCAACTATAATAATTGATGAGCAAACTAACTTTTGAAGACTAATTTTGATTTTAATGCATTCATTGAATATAAAGAATTTATTTTGAATCAAAAGTTAATTCTGCGAATTATTTTGTCGAACTACAAATGAAAACGAATTTTATTATAAAAAAAGTCGTGAATTTAAACTAATTTTTAAGATATTCTTGTTAATTTTCAATAGTACTCGTAATTTTTTTAAAAAATATATGAAACAATCGAATATCCATTGAAAAAATTTATGCTATAAATTAACATGAGCAAGTTTTTTTTAAAAAAAAGATTCTTAAAGAAGGTGGGATCTTCTATATATTTACCCTTTGAGGGGCCATGGCCCCTAAAAGGTAAAAAAAATAAATACCAAGTAATGAAACAGGAAAAACTAATTAAATTTAACTATTTGCTTTAAAATATATTTTTTTGGCTGCTATCCTCACCTTATACTTCTTTTAGAAACAAAAAAGATATCAAATTCTTAATTTACAGTGTTTCATGATATACAATTTTAATAGATTAATAACTCACATCAAAATTATCTCCACAGACATGACGAATGTTGCCTGCTGATAATTCCGGATTAAGCTTCGGATCTCTTTCATAGCTTTACACCACTTTTTGCGAATAACATAATTTTTTGGCACATTGATAAATAATTTATCGGGTGCCGTTACAGTTGTATTACGACATTTAGGAACAATACCATACTTGTATCTTTCCGACATTATTTTATCTGATGCGATAGTCGGAAAGTATAGAAAAAAAGAGAATCTCTATAGAGCGCGAACGG
This sequence comes from Araneus ventricosus, assembly GCA_013235015.1. Classification (NCBI taxonomy): domain Eukaryota; kingdom Metazoa; phylum Arthropoda; class Arachnida; order Araneae; family Araneidae; genus Araneus; species Araneus ventricosus. The sequence continues at coordinate 10,920 of BGPR01004740.1, forward strand.
GAAGGAAGAGTGTTTCTCCCCCGTCTGGCAATTTTGACGTCAGACCCGTTTCCCGCCAAAATGGATCGTTTTTCCCTCGTTTTCCGAGAGGCGAACTTTGATTGCAAATTTTAAAAAAACAAAACTGTCTAGAATTTTTTTTAAATGTTATTGTTCGTTTCGAAGCATTTTAAATCGATTTAAAAAATAAAAAAAAAATGCTGAAGTTCCCCATTAGTGCTTTTTTCAAGAGTACTAGAATAAAATGTTGCAGTATAAATATAAAAATAGTATAATTAAATGTACCTAATAATACATATTTTAGCAAAGATTTAAAAAAGAGAAACTGCCAAAATATTACTTCAAATCTTTATTCTTTAACAAATCATAAGAAATTAATTGCTCTAATCAAAAATTTATGCTTTTATAAATGAATATAAGTTTTTTTTAAAATTCCATTTATTATTACAAATAATGCTACACATTAAGATACTAATTTATAGACAACTCAAGTAACTATTAATGTTCCCTGATTATTAGATATTTTTACGAATTTCCCTGATTTTTCCAGATCGATAAAATTCCCTGATTTCCAGGTTCTGTCGCCACTCTGTGATGCTCTTATTTTAATTAAAAATAAAGTTGAAAAGAAGAGGATTTTGAGTAATATAATATAAAAGTATTTTTACATTAAAAATTTCATATTTTACATATAAAAATACATTTATTTTACATGCATGTTAGGATTCAGTTAAGAGCTAATATTAAGTTTAATTCTACTCTCATGCATGCAATATTCACACATCAACAGATGATTCAATCTGTGACAACTGTAACCATTTATATAAGAACTTCAAGTTTTGCTTACAATTTCTGAACCATAAGGGAGATTTTAGTGAGGGTTTTGTGACAAATAGTGAATTATTATTAATAAAAAGATATACAAATATTTTGAACTTTAGCTACTGTGTTTATACCAACTACCATCTGAATAAAATTAAGCTACTGAAAATGTCAAATGAAAACATTAATAAAATTTTCATAATTACGAATTTTATATCAACAGGTTAAATATAGCAAGGAAAATTTTATTACCTCATTGGTTTCTTTGATTTGTACACTATATTTAGATATCCAGTCTCTTTCTTTCTGGAAGAACTCTTCACAATCCTAAAAATCCCAAAATGTATAAGAAGAAGAATTATTCTCTGCAATTTATCAGTTAAAAATTAGCAGGTATGCTGAGTAGTTAACCTGCCTGCAGCCCATACTTAAGATCCAACTTTACTTTAAATATATAAAAATTCATAAAAAAAATGTAGGTACCAGTGTCACTGAAAAAAAAAAGCCATATTTTGGATAATTATATTTAGATCTTTATATTATTATAAACTAATCAACTTTGGTGACCGACTAATTCAGATATTTAAGTTAATTAACTTTAAATTTTTTAACTTATTGAATTTTTTGGCAAGTGAAAACCATATACTGCTCAAGAGACCATGAAATGGATTGAAAAATATTAAAAAAGAAAAGATATTAGTAATTCAACTAAATTTTAATACATAAACAGAAAGAAAATGTGCAGAATGTTTTTACATTCAACAGCTAAAAAGGTGTAAGGTAGAATGACTATAAAAATATAAAATTCAATGAAGATTTTTTTTATTTTTATTTTGGTCAAGCATGATTCGAATTTAAATTACAATTATTATACACTCAGATAATTATAAACAGACATGACACAGGCCAGGAACAAAAAAAGCTGAACTTCATAAATAATGAATTATTCCAAACGTAAACACCGAAAAATAAAATAAGTATGATTAATTGAACCAATAAAACGAATAAATTTCTACAAAAAGTGCTCGAGATTTTAGAAATATTGTGAAATTATTATATAAAAGAAAATTAAGAATGATAAAATCCGATGCCGAAAAAGCTGAAATCTGCGTTTCCGTGGAAATGTGTCATGTCTGTATAAAGTATATATCTAAGCTAACTATAACATATAAATGAATAACAGTCTTCAGATAATATTATCTTGTAAATAGAAAAATGTGTTTAAATATTTTTTTAAAAAACAGAAGAAAAACACGAGATTTAACGAAACAATGAAATTAGCTTGACTTTCATTACAGCAACGCAAATTATGCATAAAATTTTTTTTAAAGTGTCCACATTCAGAAAGAATTGTAAAATTAAAATGATATCATTGAAAAGATAGATTTTTAATCCTTCTTAAAATTAAAAAAAAAACTATTTTGCGTGATATTTTCAGATGTTACTGCCAAAAAGTGAAAATTTTTACTTTTTTTTAATAAATGAAATTTCACAAAACCTCAAAAGTCCCCGTTACCACTATCCAAAATATATTTGTACCAAATTTGGTAGCTCAAGTTCAATGAACTGTTCCAATAGAGCACCATCAAATACACGCACACACTTGCTTTTATTATTAGTAAAGTAGATTTCAGACATGACACAGGCTTGGAACAAAAAAAGCTGAACTTCATAAATAATGAATCGTGCCAAACAAACACCGAGAAGTAAAATATGTATTATTAATTGAACAATAAAATGAAAAAATATATACAGGAACTGCTTCAGATTTTAAAAATGTTGTATAATTATTACATAAAAGAAAATTAATGGATGAAAAATGAATTATGTAGAGAGTTTTGTTAAAATAAAAACTAAGGTGGAAAATTCTCACCAAAAATATATGGCCATGTCAAAACTTTTTTATACATTTTTTTTTTTTTTTGAGCTAAACAGTTTCAGTCTGCTAGAAAAACTATATCAGTCTGCTATTTTTCATAATTCTAAAAATTATTTTTTATAACTTTTTTTCTGAAGGCTTTTTCTTCATTTTTTTTCGATTCTATTTATTCCTAGTAGCATTGGCTTGAATACCTTAAATTTTTTCACATGTTACTATCAACTACATAAACTATTCAACAGCTCGTTGCTCATCATTTTGTATTGACCTGCAGCGTCTCATCTAACAAGATTCCTATCTCCCAGTGCTTGCTTTCCAGGAAGCCTCAACAGATGGCGGTACTGATGCCTTCCCCGAGGAGGCATCTTCCCGGCCAGCCGTGCAGGAAGCCGCCATTACTTGTCTCGACTGTCGTAGAACAATGACGCAAGATCTTGTATAGTTTTTCCTGGCGTTTATCGCCATTGGACGATACCCAGAACGAACTGGATATATAATGACTGGATATTGTGAAATATATACTGCTGATATGACCGGAGGCAGTGGATGCTGTATAAACATAATGTGTTGTCAATACAGAGTTAAACAACGAGTCTGTGTCTTTATTTAAGCTTAACAGAACGTGATGAAGGTGAGGATTACGAAATCTAGTAATAATGTAGGAGTCGGACGATACCTAATTGAAGTTTAGTGTAATGCCTTAGTCCTCTCCTTCAGACCACTCTGAATTGAAGAATATGTATCAATATGCATTCTTCCTGGTCTTTTATATATCAGACCTGGCATTAATTATGCTGAATGTGTACAGTTTTTGCTTGTGTGCTACTCACGTCTTTTGTCTTGCACCCCCCAAACACCTTAACAAAAATTTTAATTCAGATTTACATCAATCTCAAGAATGATAAAATTTGATGCCGAAAACACAGAAATCCGCGTTTTCTGCAGAAATGTGCCACGTCTGAGATTTATATTCAAAATGCAATTACTTCAACAGAGAACAATCCAGAATGTATTATCTCAACACATTTTATGAATTAAGTAGCTACAGACTTTGAACTTAAGGATGAAATAAACAAAATATTTAATAGACTTATTTATGAACATTGTTAAATCTAGCTTCATAAATGAGACTACAACAAAGAAAAGTTTATGATTTGCTATCTAAATATTCTATTTTGAAGTTGCATCTTAAGACTATTTTCAGACATAAAATTGATATCTCAATCATCAAATTACTCTCTCGACCTGTTAAGGCCCAACTTAATTCAAAGCACTGAATTCAGTAAAATTCTTTTAAATTATGTTGAAAAATCTCAAGATAAAGCTAACTGTACAGTTTATTTTCACTCCTTTGGATACAGTCAGAGACAACTGTCTTATAAATAGAAGATCCTGAACATTTGAGAGAAACAGGTTAATTAAGCGTTTATGAAAGATAAACAAGTAAAACAATGAGGAAAAAAAAAAACTGAGTGATCATTGAATAAGCACCTCAAACATCAGAACTGAAAGATTTAAGAATGTTTCTATCAAGGCGTCTTTTGTATCGTATATGAACATCTTGATTCTGTATATACTCACTATTTTTTTATCTGTAATTTTGCTTAATTTCTCTTCCGAATAATACAAAAAATAGTCATTTGAAATAGCAAAATAATCCGAATTAAATTTTGATATTTTATCAGTATCTAAACACTAGTAGATCATATCGATTTTAATGTTGTAATAGCTTGTCATTAAATCATTGTTCTGATGTTATATGTGGGAAAATACAAACTGGGAAAGTAATGGGTGCTTCTGACCACTGAATATAAAAATGCTTTGTTTGAGTTTCTCACTCTGAAAAATAAGCTCACATTTACCAGTAATTTCGATTTTTTAAAAAGTAATACAGTAAATAAGAAAGGCTAAGCTATTATAATTAAATAAATCATTATATTAAAGGCTAATACTTATTCTTAAATTAAAAATATTTTTTATCACTCATCAGAATTTGAAAGTCATTCAGAAACCAAGAATTAGTTTCAGCTTTTTATCATCTTTTTTAAAACTCCAAATTTTTTAAATTTCTGATGTGCAACATAAAAGTAAAATTTGTTTAACATTTGCTTTTTATTCTTTTGTGTGTGTGTGTGGTTAAATTCTGCAAGCAAAACAGCATATCAACAATTAAACATATTATATTTAATATCTAATTCATTTTTAATAAATGTTATCACACTTAACATTTTTAGAAGGCTTTTTGAATAAATTCTCTGTCCCATCAAAATATGGATAGAGATTTAAAAAAAAAAAAACATTTTAAATAATTATATTAGTTTTATAGCAATATTTGTATTTTTTAACTTTCCAAAACAAAATTAACCATGCAGAGAAAATTTGAAAATCAATTGAATGTCTTGAATTCAAAAAAGCAATAATTAGAAAAAAAAATTATATCTGTCTTAATTTAGTAGCTAATGAAAAGAATTTTTTTTTTTTAAAAAGAGAAGTTTGGCAGTCATATGTTTTTATTTGCAACTTTTTTTTCTTTTTAAACATAGAATAAAATGAATCTTGTAGAAATTTGTCTGATTCAATGATCAAGATTAAAGAAGGAACATGCAAACATAAATTCTGGAATTCAGCAATTACTTTTAATGCTTTTCCCATTTAGACAAAAAATTACCAAATACAATGAACTTGGATAACTGGAAATTGATGGGACAATAAAAATTCAATGCATTCAAAAATTTAAATTTAAAAAATTTGGTCTAAAAATTAGTACAGCATGAGAAAATAGCAATTTTTAAAATAGAAATGGCAGTAAACATTTATTTTTAACATCGGGTTGAGTAAAAAGTTTTCCACCAAGGAAGAGATACCTCCGTGCCAACAGAGGCCATTTCTGTGTTTGTTAGCCTTTCCACAAACAGGTTTTTGCATTGAAAAGCTGAAAATTGGAACTACACAACTGTGTAATTTGTTTGTTAAAAATTTATTATCTTGTGCATCAAAAAAGTGTTTAAAATGTAGCTATCACGTCAACAGATCAGAACGATTATATACCATGAGTTCCGTAACAAACTCAGTGCGACTGAATGCCACCAAAAAATGTGTGAAAGTTTAGGCATCAATACTGTTTCTTATGATACAGTCAAAGTTTGGTTTCGGAAGTTTACAGCTGGAAATTTCACATTGAAGATGAACCACATTCTGGTCGCCCTATTGAAGTTGATTGTGAGAAATTAAAGCAAATCATTGACCAAGACAAATGTTTCAACACCAACAATTGCATTAAAGCTTGACGTTCGCCAAAAAAATAATAGTTAACGCTCTGAAATGAATAAATCCAACATTTAAGTTCAATCACTGGTACCTCACGAATTGACTGCTGAAGATAAGCGCAAGAGAAAAGCAACCTGTTTGGCTCTGCTCAGAGATAAAAAGGAGAGAGAAAATTCTGGACAGAATTGTGACCTGTGATGAAAAATGGGTGTACTATAGCAATACAAGCCGTAAAGGAGGGTAGTCAGCACCTAGGGAATCAGCACGCTTGGTTGCAAGACAAGCTCTAACTAATAAGAAGGTGCTTCTCTGTATCTGGTGGGACTGTCACAGAATTATCAACAAAGAGTACCTGAAAAGTGGACAGACTACCAGCAGTGCAATATACGGCAACATGTTAATCAAAGTTCGTGGTGCCATTCGCGAAAAACGAAGAAACGAGTTCAGAAGGAAGGTGGTTCTCTTTCATTAAGATAACACCCAGCCACATGTTAATATGATGACCGGCTGGACGCTCTAGAAGCTGAAGTGGGATTTGATGCAACATCTGCCATAAAGCCCAGACATGGCCCCTTCGGATTTCTATCTGTTTTCACATCTGCAGCTGCATCTTGAAGGCGCAATATTCAATTCAAATGAGGAGGACATAAATGAGGTTGATCTCTTTCTGGACTCGCGCATGCTACAGTTCTTCGCAGAAGGGATTGAAAAGTTGCCAATACGTTGGCAGACGATTGTAGATTTGAACGGAGATTACTATCCTCATTAGCCTTGCTGTTTCCGTACGTATTCATCATTTTAAAATAAAAAAATTTTGCGGAAAACTTTTTACTCAACCTGATATTTCATAATTAATTTAAAATAATTAAAAACTAAATAATACTATTCTATGTTTTCCATAATAAATTTGACAAATACACTCAATTATGTAACACAAAAGACCTTACTTTAATCTTAAGAAATCAATTGACTCACTGTTATACACTAGCCTCCCACTGCCAATAGGACATCTTTGTTGGGGTTAATATTAGGGAGTAAAATGCCTTAATTTCAAAACATTACTGTGCAACATACAGTTACTGTATTTATTTGAAAGATATAGTTCAAGAGGTAATATATTCAAATTTTGAATGCAAGCTTCACAGATGTTCAACATCCCCTGCTTTTGTCATACGGAATTCATCAACGCAGTGATGCAGTTCCTACTACACTTTCTCTAGCATGTCTCTGTCAATATCAGCCATGATACAGACATTCAAATCAGTGATGGTCAAAGGACGCATTACTACGATAACATTCACAAGATTAGTGGATTGGTCACTCGGCTGACCAGTGCTAAGGAACTTCTGACTTGTCCACCATGATACCCAATCACACTCCTTATAATTCGTTTTTGTGGGGTTTTAATAAAGATTTCATGTATGTCCAACAGAACGCCGCCCCATGTCCCCGTGCCTGATACCATTACAGTACCTGTACCGGTTAGATGGACATGGGACAATGTATGTCCAACAGCCATCACTCATCTGAAAGTTCTTTATCACTGCTGCTATAGGGTGACTATTGAATATATACAAAATATTTGGCAAGGATTACATTACAGACTTGACGCATCATGTAACATATATTGAGCATCTGTGATTCTCGAGTTCAAAACTTTAATATATTACCTCTTGAAGCATGTATAATTTTAATAAATACAGAAATCACCCATTGCACAGTAAAGTTTTTAAATCAGAGCATTTATTTAGGCCTTACTCTGCATAATCAATGAATTTATAAACTGTTTTGTTCAAAACATACCCACCAAAATGCTGGAAGCTGAAACATTTGTGTATAGAATCTTAATCTGCTCATTAGGATAAGCAGAGTGAAGTCTTATACAAAGTCTAAAGTATGCAAGAAAAATTGTCAACAATCTAGCATGAGAGTGGCATAGTGCCAAAATATAAGCATGCAAAGATTCAAGATCATGCATCAACAATTTTTACCATGCTTTACTATTTCTTGCCGCCCCACGTATATCGGCCAAGGAGTTGGTCTTGCCTTTTATTTCACCGGAATAACTCATGCGCAAAGATCCAGCCTAGCAAAGTATAAAGAAAGAGATTTAACCATTGCAAATTTCTCAAATGAAACAGAACACCCCTATACACAATACAATCAGCTTCCACAATGTTGGAGGGTAAGACATGAGAATTTTATAAAAACCAGAGACGATTTTTACACTCTTATTTAATTTCATTTGTTTCATGTTAGTGCAGACAATCGATTTTTCTTTTCCTTCCCGATGTGCAACAGTTTCAAAATTATGTGTACTTGTGTTTTCTTCATGATAATGTACTGCTTTAATATCTTCAAAACTTAATTATCAGCTAATCAATTACATTAAATTTCGGTTCCATATAAGTGGTGCAATCTGGTTGTGAATTTGAAAAAAAAATACCGATTCTACAATATTGATAATAAATTATAAATTAAAGACTAAAAAGTAGAAAAAAAAATTATAGCTTTTTAGTACACTAATAATTTTTTTATGTGTTTTAAAAATAAAAATATTTATTTTTTGTCAGACGGTATAAAAAAAAATAGTTTAAAAATATGAATTTTCTATTTTTCATGTTTTTGGGGGATATCATAAGTTTGTAAAAAATGATTCGATGCATTCATATCTGTGGGACAGGCAAAATCTTGCAATAAGTTACAACACAATATAGAATTTATGAAGAACAGGAAAAATTTAGGTGTGCAATACTTGTTAAATAAAAAAACTTATTTTAATACTGGTACTTAGTTGAAGAGAAAGTTTAAAGCTATGATAATTTTAAAACTCAGGCTGCAATATTACAAAGGAAATTCTAATCAGTTGCGAAATTCATGCTGTAATATAATTAATGAAACAGGTGAATGTTAGCAAAGAAATCTAATCAAATTTGTTGATAGAATACCTATACATAACTCTATAATGAAATAACTGTCAAACAAATTAGAAAATATTCTTAGAAATACTTTAAGTCTTTTAAAGCTTAAAAACAGGACTTTTTAATAATAAAAAATCTAGGATGAAATGCAACAGCCGTTTATATTTTGATATTTCAAATCAGTACTCAGATCAACAGAACCGGCTATATTTGCAAAATATTATAGACTATTACTATACATCAAACTATCATAATTTTGCATGATTAAAGTAACTATTTAGATTAAAATACTTAACTAGAAATGATATATTGTAGTTTAAAACTGATGACAAAAATGCTTTCATATTTAAAGATATGAAAAGAATCATTTGTAAATTAAATAAAGGAAAAGACTTTATAATGACAAATATCTAATAAAATCGTCTATAAATAAGTGCTAGCTATTATTTATTAATAGATAGCAATTATTACTACTACTTATTTCCCTAACAACCTCCTTAGACTAACTAAATAAAAAATAAGATTCTGTGCAATGTTTAATTTCTTACTAATTGCACTTTTCAATTAATTTAGAATAACCATGTTTGGAAAAAGTAGTATGAATCAAAGGACAAAGTTTTCCAACAAAAGCAAGCATTGAAAAATGCGAATAAAATATTTAAAGTTAAGCTTTAATTAAATTCAGTTAACTTTACATTGCAAAAGTTATAATAAAAATTGCATATTTGAAATTCTTTAGCATAAGAAAGTTTAATAAAAATAAAATACAGAAAAAAGTTAAAATTCATGCGAAATTTTTAAATACACTTTGCAGTCAAAATACTGATTCTTAAATAAAAACTCTCCATAATTTTCTGAACAGACTCACCTTATGGGTACTTTTCCTCCCTTCCAAACTTTCAGATATTCTTGAAAAAATACCTCGTTTGATTTTAGCTCTGGGAGGTGGCTGCAAGAAAAGGTTTACATAGAAGCTTATCAAAGAAAAACATGTTTGGCAAATTTCAGTTAGACCAGAATTTGATTTGAAATATAGAAACTCCAAACTTAAACTAAAAATGTTTTTAAAATAAAAGGACATATATAAAAAGATATTTGAGGCTCTGTAACAAAGCATATAGAAAATGAAGTTTTTGAATACTTTGATTTTCATTTAAACTATTAATATTAATCCATAACCATCTCATTTAAAATATCCAAAATTCATTTTATTGATACAAAATTAATATTTCTTAGATGTACACTTAACAAGCCACCTATACATTAAAATTTGAAATAGAATCAGATTTCAACTGCTCTAACATTACAAGTATATAATTTTTTTAAATGCACTATATTTCATGATATTTTTAAAAGACAAAATAAGAGAAATATCTTCATATTATTTCCCCTGGAATTGAAACATCACTGTTGATATCCTTCGATAGAAATATGGAATGAATTTGACTCCTACTCCAAGAAAATTCTATATTCAAATTGTTGTCATATTTTGAGTGAACACAAACAAGACAAAGAGTATCTTGATTAAAATATTTTTATATGAATTTTATAAAAATTTTTAAGTTTTTTTTTTTAATTTGTTAATAAATATCCCATCATTTGCAAGCTGCAAGATAAGGGTCGCCAAATATGATATTCTTTTTTGAATTATTAATTATTTTACCCAATTTGTCAAACTAAATATTCTGATTGTGACCCACAGAGTCATATTGAAATATATGTTAACCCTTTCATAAAATTTGACTTTGAGAGTTTGTAAAACTATTTTCTGAACTGAAGATGGCACACCTTATACAGACAATGCCTCACCCTCAACAGCTCAGGGTGTGTGGATAGTATAGTTAGGAAGGAATTTTTCCTGACCCAGCATAGATGGAATTTCAGCTAAGCGGGGTTTACACGCGAACAGTAAAACCGACAGTAGGATGTCGCTGTCAAGTTCGGACAGAGACTTGCCGTGGCCCGGTTAAAACTTTTATGATTCTGCGCATGCATCAGCTTACTGTCGGTTTTCTACTGTTCGCATGTAAACCCACCTTTACAGTGTGTGTTGGAGTGGAATGGAAATTCCTATTGGAGTCTTCATGTTTCCATTCCAGGGCTAAATAATTTCAGAGGTTTATATAGGTTTAGACCTATATATCATAGGAAACAATTTAACAACCTACCTCTTTCTCTGTCAAAAATTTCTTTAGAACTTCATCTTTTCCAAACAAACGATGCGAAAGAAGCAGACGAAGATATCTGAAAGAGTTCATACTTCATTCTACACAAGTTGCAATATAGTTACAAGCATCAAGTTAAATTTTTAAATTAAAATATAAATTTTGTTATAAAATCTTCAAAATAAATGAATAATTCTTCACTAATTTCATTTAAATTTTCCCTCATTTAAATGTAAACTGAAAACAAATAAAACTATGCAAATGATTAAGTCATAAAATGCAATGATTTTATTAAAGATAATTTTTTGAGAATTTTTTCTAAAGATAAGCCAATTTTCCCACAAAAAAATTTTCATTTATAAAAGAAAAGTTAAAACCTTAATATGTAATGTTCAATTCGTATTTAAAATACAGATATTTGCACAATGAAAACAGTCCATTCATTCCAATCAAACTTTATTTAGGAATTTAAAAGATTACAAATTAAAGTACTAATTTTTTACAAGTACTTAACACTTAAAGACCCATTTAAAATAAGAAATCACACTAAGTTTTTTCTGCATATATTAATGTGTCCTCATTGGGCACACATATCAGCATTCTGGATGAGACAAAATGAAGGCTACGATTTCAAAGCTTTATTATATAAGTACTTATTTGATATATATTTCAAGAGGTAGTATATTCAAGTTTTTAAATCTTTTCCATTTTGAAAATTAATAAATTTATTTCAAAAATGAGTATTGGGCACTTAACTGATCATAAATATGTAAAAGAAAAAAAATTGGTATTTTTTTATTTTCAAGAAATTTGTTGTTTCACAGCGAAACCAATGAACGGTAATGGGCTATTTTTCCTCCAAAAAAGTTATCATCGAAATACAATTTAAATTATGAATTTAATTTATAAGTATGTGCGAGTAATCATGATATTCAACATTCATAAAATTCAATACTTCTTTCAAAGATTCAATGTTAAAAAATACCAAGAACCCTCATCATTTTGTTTATCTTTGAGATTGAAAGCGATTTCGCTCTTGCAATGCCAATATCTTTGTGAAAACTAACAGTATTGAACTGGAATTTTTATATAAGTTGGCCTATATACCTGGCTCTTTTTTAAGGTATGAAAGAAGAATTACACAATGTTTTGTCCACGGAGAGTAAAAATATGCTCAATGTGTGGTTTCACTGTGAAAAAAATGAACGTTTAAAGGGTTAAAACAAACATCACAGGAGTTTAATATATGCTCCTTTTGTTACACAGCATACATCAAGATAGCAATGCAATTTTTGCCAACGTGCTAAATTGAGCCAACTTTTATGCAAAACTCCGATTCTGAGAATCGGATGTATTTGTGATGACAGAAAGGATGAAAACGTTAACACATTGTGCGCAGGATATGAATTAGATGCAAGCTCAAATAAAAAGACAAACCGTAACTGTGCTTACTCTCAACAATGTTTAATACCATAAAAGAAAAAGTGAACGTATTTTACAGATATCTATTAACATGTCCAACTTCAAAACTACTATGCAAGTCAAATTCTTGAATTAAAATTTTGATGTTGGGTAATTCGAGAAAAATGTATTTTTATGCTTCCAAACTGTTAATACATGACTGGCTCAGGAGTACAAACTCTGCCATTGAAAAGATTATTTACACCTCTGATTTGGAGAACCAGATGATTTTATGTTAACAGAATGAATTAAAACATCAATTTATAATGGTAACAAGAACAAAGGTATTACTATTGTGTTTCCTCAAAATATAATTTATGTATACACAAAAAAGTTCCCAAAATATTTGTCGTTGGAAACTCCAGTTTATACATATTTACAAAAACTTCAATATAATTGAAAGAAACAGTTTCAGCATTATTATAAGAGTGATTAAGGATCTTCATAAGGAAGAATTAATTTTTAAAAAACTCTCAATTCCCCATATAGTATAATGTTTAACCTGTAAACTTAGTATTTTTTTATACCCAAGATACAACAAATATAAGACAACTGAAATGCCTTACTGCTCTAATTGTAAACAGTCTTTATTGAACTGGTCTCCAATCAAAGTTTTCGTGTCACTTCCTAGCTGCTTCTTTGATTTGGCTTCAGCCATCTCTGAAGTTATTGCAGGCTTAGATGGAAGGGGAGGAACCTAATAACAATTATACAACCCAATTTAAATACAATATTCATTTATCTATCATACATTTTGAATTGATGCAAAATCTAAAAAAGGATGCATTGTGAAAAAAATTATCTACAAATGAATTGAAAAAAAAAACACCAATTCAATACTAGAAAATCACGTATGATGGGTGCAAATTGCCTCTTCATTCGAGAGATTTTCCGTCAAATTTGACACGTTTAAATAGATATATATGCGAGAGAAATCTTTAACATTGATTGGAAACATTGTTTTTGCTAGCTGAAAGTCTCAGCTTGTCAAACTTAAGTCAAAAGTTAAAATTTCAAAAGAATTCTATTTTTGAAATTCTAATCAAAACAAAGCACTTCTCTACTTGTCAAACATTGCCAAAAAATATTATCAAATTATATTATCACAATTGCAATAAATAATCGGATGCATTGTGGTGTCCAGACTATATCACGCGCATGATATAGCACTGGCGTGATTTACTACTTTCTATTAAAAAACTGAAAATAATTTGAAACATATAATTTAGAATTTCTCGGGAACTATTGATCATAGCAAGATAAATTTTATATCAAATCGATAGCAAACCTTATTTCACTATTTTAGAGCTATTAAATGTGAAATTAAAACAACAATTATTTTTTTAAATTTAAAATTACTGCAATTTAGATGCTCTAACAATGAAATAATGATGTTTAACATCTCACAGTGCTATGGCGGGAATTTTATTGTTGGTGGCATCAAAGCGTTACCGGATCAGAGAGAAACAGATCTGGGCTATTATATTAGTAATTTTAATGTCCACTTTGTCTTTATAGCAATTCAATTTCACAAATAATTTATTTCCTTTTCTATGATAACCAAAAGTAAATTTTATACATACAAAAAAAAATTAAGAAAAATATAAGGACATCAAGTAATGTATACCTATGAATAAAGCATTTACTGGTATTGTACATTTTGTTAGTTAAACTTTTGTTCCCATATGATTAAGTTTAAGGTTCTCAAAACAAATCAAATGTCTTCAGTGAAATACCAAAAAAATTTACAAAGTTGCATTAATTTTCATGATCTCATGAACGAAAAGAACAGACCTGCTGGGGGAAAAATAAAGGGAAAACAGTAAAAAAAAAAAGTCCTACAGAAAGGAATATTGAATTTGACAGTAACTTCAAATAAAGTTTATTTGAAGGTACAGTACCCACAACTAATCACTTCTAAATTCTAAAATAGATACAAAGGAAACACAGTATAAAAGAAATGGGGGTGGGGGACTGTAACGCTCTCAACATACGACATGAATGAAAATTTCAAGAAATTTAGATTAAAAAGTAATATTGTGTAATTTATAAACAAATTGCAGGCTTCTATGAAAAAAAAAAAATTCCATGAATTTCAAAACTATAATTGAAATCACCAATCTGACAAATGTGGTTACCATTATAATTTATAAAGCATTCGAAATTTTGTATTGCAGTCAAATGTGAAAAATACTTTAATTCACATTTTATCTCCCTTTAATAGAAATGATAGAAATAAGACTTATTTCCAATTACAAAGATGCAAAAATTTTTGCCAAACTACCACAATTTTACATCATAAAAGTTCATATGAGCAGTCAAACTAACCTTTCATAATATTATGAAAAATTCCTTACATATTTTACGTTAAATAATTATAAATTCATAATAGTTTAATGATTATCAAACACGTGACATTAAGAAATTTATTAAATTAAAACTTAAAAAAAGGTGCTATGCAAATTTCCAGTTTTCAAAACTTGTTTAAAAGAACATACTTGAGATAATAAGGCTGAAAAATATTGGTGTCATCTTCTAAAAAGAATAGTTCCATTATTTACATAACCTTTAAAAACAGATTTTCAAACATTTTTTATTGGTGTACTAAAAAGTAGAATTTTGATTTTAATTACTTGCTATTTTTCTTGAATTTATAATTCATTATTATAAATATTACAGAATGTTGAAATCAGTTCTCAAATACACCAAGAGGTGATACCAAAAGTTTAAAAGCAAAATTTAACTAAATTAACCAATTAATGATAACTAAGTCCTAAAAATATTAAAACAATGGATTGTTGAGATTTGTACAAAATTTCAAAACTAGAAAAAGCAAATGAAACTCCATCTTTTCAAACATAACACAAGTCAAGTTAAATAGAAGTACATACAAATAATGCCTATACTTCAAATGAAGCCAACAATAATCAAATACTTTCGACTCTGTAACACCCAAGAGTTAGAAAATATCTCATGGTTGATGATATACAAGTCTTGAAATGAAATGGCATGCTTTAGAATCTAGAAAATTCAACTTTTCCGAAAAATTAATTCCAACTCAAGAGAGACACCGAATTCAGTTAAATTCTAACTAGAATGAAATATAAAGATCAATTACTTACAATAAGTCCAGGTAGAGGGTTTGCTGTTAATAAACAGTGTTCTAACCACATAAAATCTTCATACTGTCTTTGTACCACATATGTTGAATCATCACTAATCTAAAATTAAGAAACAGAAATATCAATATATTTTTTTATAAATCATTAATTACTTTTATTAATTAAATTATTTTTATAAACTAAAATTTTATAATTATTTTGTGGAGAGCAATATCTCTTATTTATATCATTACCAATATCCCACAATTAAAACAATTCACAATATTGGACTATCAAAGTTCAGGTTAAAAGAATCATAGTTCAACATATTAATTTTAACATTTAAGTTAATCAAAGTTCATATTAGTTTTCATTTACCAACTCTAATGATTTCATAAACTGGTTTTTACTCAAACTGCAATAACATGTTTAATTATATTGTAATAACTAACAATAAATTAAATATCATTAATTTTAAATTAGATACACCAATAAAAGATAACAGATATAGTATGCTTTATGCATGCATAACCATTGTGGATTGGTCCGAGTTCTTCATCATGAATAACATGCTTTTTTATAGGTTTATGTAAAATATGAAACTGAAAAGAGAAAAAATGTTCCTCTGCAACATATAGTTTATAAATAAATATGTATAATGCATTGGAGTGCATACATAACAGACATGAATCACAAATTCAAATTTTATAATGATTCAGTTCTAAAAGCTCTAACCTGGTTCCTACTTCATATAAAACAGAAGAGAGAGTCAACATCAATTATCAATAAGAATTGAATTGTTTCATTATTAATTTTCTAACTACATGTCATTCATTTTTATTGATTTCTACACTTGAAATTAAAAGAAAATTGTATTTACTTTATGAAGAAAAGCTAAAATAAACAAGTTACTCGATTTTATCTCATACTAGCCGATATACTCAATGTTGCCCAAGATGAAAATATTTTCAAATCTTTCATTAATAAAAAAATAACTATTTAAAACTTTCCTTTTGCTTCATAGTATTTATGAGCAAAATTTGAAGTACTTGCGACATAGCAAAGGTTAGAGTTACCACGTATCAAATCAGCTATTGACAACTAATTGGTGTAAATATCACTTGCAAGAAAGTAAAAATATATTTAACATTAGCATTTATGGAATGTCAACGTGGATGTGAAAAAATGCATTTCTATCATCTGCAATTTTACTTTTAATTAAAATAAGAATATTAGTTCCACCAAACAATTTTTATTTCTTTTAGCTTCTCAAAAAATTAAACTGTACGAAGCAAATTTTTAAAAAGCTCATTTTTTTCCTGTAAGTTTTTAATATTTATAAAATGATACAAAATTTAATTAAACATGATGAGTGACAACTCAAAAATAAATAAAATGATTTAAAGTAATCAATATTTTTATTCAATATTAATAGCAACACTAAATACGAAATATTTTTTCTGTAAGTAGAAGAAGTTTTTAATTAATAAAAAATGAACTCTTTAATTAATTGTCATGAAGCCTTCCTTATGCTCCATAGAAATTTGCACGCAAAATTTGAAAATATCTATTCAATAGTTTGGATTTTTATAACAAAAATTATTTATTAATGTTGTCTTTTATAAATATATCGATATCATTAAACTTGAATTTTAATGCACATATATAACATTTAACAAAACATGTTAAAAATTTTAACTCATTAATACAAGTTGTATATATGAATGTACCAATTTAATGAAGAGAAGAAAAGAAATGCCATGATAGAGGCTAAAACAAATAAACTAGAGTATTAAAAGAATTTAGTACTTTAAAATACACTTACCAATTTAGATTTAATAGTATATTTCACAACGTCACCATCTTTCTCAACTGTTCCGGAAAATTTGACTGAAAACAAAGGTTCAAATGGCTCTGGAGGTATAGGAGATGAACTTGTAGAAAATCCAGAAACAGTCTCAAGAGTAGGAGAGTTGGGTTCAGACAAAGAATTTTCGTCATTTTTGTGGTCAGTGGAATTGACTTCTTGTTCTTCCATATTAACTGAGAGAACCATTGAAATAGAATAAAAAATTTAAAATCTATGTTTATAAATGTTATTAACTAATCAAATAAGATGATAGACATTCCAAATACAGTTTCATGAATAACATAAATACCAAATACATTTTAAAGTTCTGCAACTTGGATATATACATAGAAATTCTTAAGAAAATCTGCAATAAACATTAATTGCTTAAAAAATAGAATATGTTAAAAAAAATTGAGATTCAGAGAAAAAATATAGAATCTAAACCTATTGATTCTTGTCATTTGGCATATTCAAACACTTTGGAACATTGACACATGTGCAGTCATTTTCTACAAATTATTAGACAATTAAATCTTTTTTTTATTGCCTCTTCTATCATAAAAAAGAAAGAAAAGTTGCCTTTAATCCATGGATATTTTTTGCGTGTATAAGTTTTATTTCATTGCTGTGATTTTGAAAATCTGAGCCATCATAGTTTTTACTATACATAGGAACATTCGCAAGAAGATCTCTCAGCCTCTGCATCACCTGTTCGTATTACTAATATAATAGCCCAGATCTCTCCCTCACTGATCCGGTAACGCTCTGACATCACCAACACTAAAACTAGCGCCATAGCACTGCAAGATGTTAAACAGCATTATTTCAATGTTAGAGAACCTAAATTTGAGTAATTTTAAATTTAAAAGGGTAATTGTCGTTCTAATTTCAAATTTAATAGCTCTAGAATAGTGAAATAAAATTTTCTATCGATTGATATAAAATTTATCCCATTATGATCAATAGTTCCCGAGAAATTTTAAATTATATTAATCCTGTATTTGAAATTAATTTCCGTTTCTTAATAGAAATTAGTAAATTATGTCAGTGGTATATCATGCATGTGATATAGTTTGGACGCCAAATTGTATCTGAATGCAATCATGGCGATGTTTTCTTGCCAAGAATTAAATTAGCCACCAGTGACATGAATCTACCATTCGTTCTCAACCGCCGCCAGTTCCCGTTAATTCCAGCTTGCACGATGTCTATCAACAAATCGCAGGGGCAAACTTTCGATCATGTTGGAATTTACCTCGATGAGCCTGTCTTTTCACATGGACAGCTCTATGTTGCACTTTCAAGTCTAGGAATCCCAATCACGTTAAAATTTACACAAAGACATCTGAAGTAAAAGGAAAATTATTAAACAACGAAAAATACTTCACATGGAATGTTGTTTACCAAGAGGTTTTTTGAATAAAGAAATATTTAAATAATATGTTAATAAAAAAATATTTCCTGTCATAAAACATATGTTTATTTTATTTGTTTTCAATCAATGTTAAACATTTCTCTCGCATATATATCTATTTAAACACGTCAAATTTGAAGGGAAATCTCTCGAATGAAGAGGCCATTTGCACCCGTCAAACACCATGACGGGTAATTTTCTAGTTCTTTCATAATGTTGCCAAAAAATATCAAATTATATCATCACAATTGCAATAAATAATTAGATGCATTGTGGCGTCCAAACTATATCACTCGCATGATATACCCTGATGTAATTTACTACTTTCTATTAAAAAGTGGAAATTAATTTGAAATATATGATTAATAGAACTTAAAATTTCTCAGGAACTATTGATCATAGCGAGATAAATTTTATATCAATGGATAGAAAATTTTATTTCACTATTTTAGAGCTATTAAATTTGAAATTAGAACGATAATTACTTTTTAAAATTTAAAATGACTGAAATTTAGGTACTCTAACAATGAATTAATATTGTTTAACATCTTGCAGTGCTATGGCGCAAATTTTATTGTTGGTGGCATTGGAGTGTTCTGATCAGTGAAAGACGAATATAAATCAGAAAAATAACCTTAAAGATTCTGCTCGTGCGGTCTTCTGCCTAGTTGCCAAAAATTATATATATATAACGAAGCCTTTTATTTCAAAAATTTTCTCCATCCCTATGGTAGCATATACACAGGGCATTTCATAGCCATAAAGTAACATCTAATTCTCTCCTTCACCCAAGAAGGTAGAGGAGGTAACAACTGCAGGTTTTGAAAAATTTTTGACAAATGAGAAATGGTAGTTTTTTTTCACCCCAAGTCTGTGCTTGCTGGACACTTACAACATTCAAGTGAATGTAACAAATGTTTAAAAAAATGTGTTCAATAAAATGCTATGTAATGTTG
The DNA here is from genome assembly GCA_013235015.1 of Araneus ventricosus. Taxonomy (NCBI): domain Eukaryota; kingdom Metazoa; phylum Arthropoda; class Arachnida; order Araneae; family Araneidae; genus Araneus; species Araneus ventricosus. The sequence goes on from BGPR01004740.1 coordinate 30,758, forward strand.
AATAACATTACATAGCATTCAATAACATACATAACATTACATAGCATCTATATTGTTATTTGAGCACCAATAAAAGATTACATGGATATTAATATATAACATTATATTAATTTATATTTCAATAACTTTCAACATAAAACCAAATAAGATTTTATCAAGATAAAATTCAACAGATCCCCCTCCCCAAGAAAATTTATTAATTTGTTAAAAAGAAACAGAAATGCTCTTTAATATGTATATACCTTTTATTTATTTATTTTATTTTTAATGTCATAGATAACATTAAAAAAAATACATCTCATACTACTGTTGTAAATTTTCAAACTAAAACATTTTACTAAGTATGCTAATATGAATGTTTTGAAAAAGGCAATGTATTCAGGCAAGCAAAAAAAAGGTTAAGTATAAATTCTTTCTTTTTGCATGTGGATGAAATACATTTACAAAATCCATTTTGATGCAATGATCGACTGTCTGACTTATAAAAAAAAATTAAACCATCTATGTAATCATTTAATAACATTGAACATTTGCCTATTTGGTTGGCACCTACATGTTTCCATCACTATTTCACAATAGTTTGGCTCAATAAAATACTAAATGCATGTCACACCCTCTATATAGTCCAGATCTACCTCCATGAGACTTTTTTGTTCCCTTATGGAAAATCGGAACTAGGGGCTAGAGGTTTGATTTACAAATGGCTATTTGCAAGAAAGTGCAGGCAATTCTAAAGATGTCAAACAATGGGTTCCAGAATTAGCAGGCAGGTTAGGTCAAGTATCAACTTGCTAAACAATTTCAACATGCTTAATGCAAAACAATTTCAATAATACAAGGTAGAATTCTGTAAGAACAAATATATTCTAAAATAACATAGAATAGAAAACAATGTTGTAATATATCTCATTTAGAGATAAGATGCATTTTTAAGACAAAGTTGCAATTTAATTACTTTACGACAAATGCAATTTTTTCAACAAGCAAATTTATAGTTCTAACATATTCATAAAAAGTGAATTATTTTCTTTTCTATTTAATAATATGGATATTCTAACAAAAAAAATGTCAATCATAAAAATGAAAATATTGACAGACATACATACACCTCTTAAAATTTTTGGATATTAAAAATAATAATTTCTTCGTTACATAATTTCATAAGGAGAGATCATTTAATTACCGTCAAGAAAATTTGAATACGAGAAGCAACAAAAAAAAATTTTCAGAAATTTTATCATTACAAGCCCAAAAATTTCATATTTATAGTTTTATATTCTCCAATTTTACATTTAAATGTAGTTAATAAATAAAAATAATAGGTAATAATACAACACTATGGTCATTTCTTTCAATTTTTAATATTCATTCTACAGGTTAGTTTATTTCTTGACTATGAACTAGAAATCATGTGTTCAAAATGTCTAATGACAGATACACCCCAAGAAAGAAAAAGAAAAAAAAAAACACTGTTTTTAAGCATTAAAAAATTACGATACAGAGAAGTATAATTTTTTTCTTTTGAAGAATTAAAGTTCATTAAAATTTTTATGTATTTTTACGAAAAAAACTTTTGAAAATAATAGTATAAATATCGATCTAACTGTCAAACTTACCGAAAGTTTTCGCAAATTGAATTAGTCTCCAATGCCAAACAAAACGGGAAAAGTGGCCTACGCAAGATGAAATCCGCAAATTGAATATAATTAATTTGCATAATCATTAAAACAGAAGTAACTTTAATAAAACATGCTCTGAATCGTAAGCCGAGAAAGTTACTGTTTGAATACGAAACAGTAGGCGTTCCTTTTCCTGTATCGCATTGCAGCGTCTGCTTCATTTCATGTTTGTCAAATGTTGTAGAGTGGAGTTGCACTGCAATTCTCCTAAGTGTTGAATTATAAAATCAGGTCTTTAAAAATATCTTCGTGTTCTAAAAATATTTAGCTAGACACGAATAGTAAAATAGTGTAGTAAAAATTATCTTAAAGTTTTAAAATAAAAACTTTTATTTATTAGGTTATAACGCTTGATAATGGCGTGGATTCTTACTCTTAACTGTTGAGCTAACTTTACATTTAGCTAACCGTTACTATGGTTACGTACTTCTGCCGGCGAATAAACAATCGCAGAAAAATTCGCGCGTTTATTAACGTGTGTTTTCAATTTCTGATCGTGATATTCTACTAATGTGTTTATGAAATGGTTGTTTTGGAAAGGAAGTTACTTATAACATTTCGAAAACATACCTTTTATTTGATATTAAATTGAGCACTTGAATTACAAAGGTAAGATAAAAATCGATCCACTTACATTAAAAAAAATGAAAACTTTTGTTACAGAGTTGATTTGTCTTGTCAATGAATCATAATCATTCACATATGGAAACTCTATTAATTATTATTAAAAAAAAAGTTCAGCGTATTTTTTCATTAATTTGAAATTTAAGCATGTTGATTATTTTTCTTGAAATATCAAAGTTGTATTGGTTTATTCTGATTTTTAATAAAAAAAAAATTCAAGAACAAGAATAAAATTTTGGGTTGAAATCTAGAAGCTGGTACACACTCTTAAAACGCTGCCAAATCGCCAAAGCAAGACGTTGACCCCTGCATATCATTGGAGCCAAATCGCCAAAGCTATATGCAGGTATTACCTGTATTAGCTTTGGCGACTTGGGGCAATTTTAAGAGTGTGTACCAATTTCTAGATTTCAACCAAATTTTGAATGATTAAACATTAAATCAATAAATACAAATCTATATTTAGTGTCATTTATAACACTTTTTATCATTAATATAAATGTCATTTTAATGCTTAGATGTCAAAGAAAAAAGTCGTAAATTATCGTAAGATGAGATCGGATATCCCAGGGTTGGAGAAACTTCCGCCCATACCAAAGATTGAAACGGATATCGACAAGCTTATTGATAAAGATCGCTGGAAAAACAGCAAGATGTGGAAAATTGGAGTTTCTGCGAGAAGAAAAGCGCAGTATAAGGAAAAAATGTAAGGAAATTGAATATTTCCTATCATAAAAATAATTTAATACAATATTTTTTGCATTAGTTGCTATGATTTACAGTATGTACACAATGTTTCATGATGCTGAAAAATTTTATGTTGAAGTATGTATTATAAATATAAAGTTTTTAGTTAATTAGATTAATTTTTTATTAATTTTTTCACTTAAATGGATTTAAGAATTTCTTTAGATAGATATTAGTTGCTATTTTTCATTTATTTCGAAGTAAATTTGTTTAAATATGTTACAAAACACACTGGAATTAATTTGTTTGTTTAAATGGGAACTGATGACTTTTAGCATTATTTTGCAGTGTCATTTGTCAGTCAGTTTCTGGTTGTCCTGAATTTTCTACCCGAAAAAAAATCCAACCAAAATAGAGGTTTTTATATGTATTTCTTTCATACGGGTACTTTATATATAAATCAGACTTTTATAGAAGTATTACAATTATGTTATATTGTTCAAAATATTAAATTTCTAAATATTTTAAGGGAAGTGGGATGTTTTGTACCATAAAAAAAATTCTGTGCTTCAATTTTAGCCTCATAAAACATGGATGTTTCAGCGATTCTGGGAATGTATAATATGTAGTTTGAAATCCTGATAGCTAATAAATTAACATTTAAAAATGTAATCGAAAGGAGCCAGTATGATAATAAAAAAAAAATCATTGATTGCAAACTTTATAGTAAAGTATAAAGATTTTTGAATTTTTCGCGAAGCATTATTATTATTTTTTTAATTTAGGTATGCTTATATAAAATTCCTTTCGTTGCAGAGATATAAAATTTTATAAAATAATAAGCCTTACGTATTTGTTAAACCTATTTTTATTTATTCCTCGGCGATAATTTTGAAACGCCATTTGTAATGAAAAATATCATGGGGTTTTTATTCAGATTTTCAATTTATATATTACTAGCAGTACGCGCACGGCGTTGCCCGTGGAATCAGGACTGGGGGAAAAATGCCAACAATGACACGAAAAAGTTTTGAAAACGAAAGATACACATTATTGATTTTCAATGACATTTATCAAAACAGAAATGTATATATTATTGAGATGACGATAACGTGAATGTAATGACTTGATTGACTGAATTGAGGGGTTTTTTGGGACTTTTAGCTGCAAAGGCTATCATCCCCGTATTCACAAAAGGTTCAAATTAAAAAATGTCAAAAAACTTCAGGTTTTGGAGGAAAATATGAAGGTTCTGTTTATTTTCAAAGACTTTACTTGTGAGTTCCTTAAATCCATAGGTTGCTGAAGAAACAAGTCCAAGTTTGTTCCAGAGATGACCACGAATGGTTGAATACCTAGAGCAGTGAAGTAAATGTAATGACTTCACCTGCTGTAAGAAATCGGATTGTAATGAAAGCATATAACGTCACCTGCCTCGAGGAAGGTTACGCAGCAACCAATGAAATTGCAACATTGCGTGCTGGAATCGTCCGGAGAAATCTCGCTGTTAAATCTCGCTAGCAAAAAAAAATTGTTTGAACTGATCAGGGGAAAATTAATTTTAAAAAAACGAAAAAAGATATTTTAACAGTTCTTGTTTTAAATCCGACATAAACGTTCCAGCTATAAGCTGAAAAAAATGCAAATTATAGAGATGTTAGAACGTCAGATGAGATAATTTGAAGAAATCCTTATTAAAAATTACCATAAAAGTGACTATTTTTCAAAAATTTCTCAAATTTCAGTAAATTACGTTAGACGTACGAAACAAACTTCATTACAACGGAAATCGTTTGTTCGTTCCGATGGTGTAACTGTTTTTTTCGTACAATTATTCGAAGCCTTTCTATTGAGAAATGACTTTGAAAAATCACCCAAAACAACACAAAATATTAAATAAAAAAATTCTAGATTAAATTTTAAAATTCCGGTTTCGAGGTGCATTCAGTCACCATTACGACTACCTGTGTGCCAAATTTTATGGCTGTAAGTCCGATGGATTCGTCTGGGCATCGCAGACACACGCACACAAACATTGCCTTTTATAAATATAGAATCAATATGTTTTAAATTTTTATTTTAAGAGTTTTAAACATGTTCCCTGCATCTATTGAACTTTTATTCAAATATTTTGTTAAATTTTTGGTGATTTTGATGGCAATTGTTTTTTTTATTCTGACCGTACTGATTTATGATTATTTATTTTGAGCTTATTATATCATAACACATTTTAGATTAGCTATTAAAAACAAATACTTAACAAGTTTTCGCAAACAACGGTTTTAGCCGTTTTAGTTTCCCATAGAAAAGTATGTGCAAGAACTTACAGTGTGCGGCAACGTGTTTAAGATGCAAATAGGCTTTGCTGTTTTATTATGAAAACATCGCATTCTTTCTGCTTGTACAGTAGAACCCCGGTAATCCGAAATTGCGGTTAATCCGAATAACTTTTTTAAATTTTCTGAAAAAGTTTTACTGAAAAATGAAGAAAAAATAACAATTACGAATCAGAAACAAAGCTAATGTTTATTCCTAACTTTAAAAAAGTATTTGCAGTGGTCTTTAAGAATGAATACAGCACCTTAATTAGTAGAAACACACACACACACAAACTCAGATATCTTCTTTTTACTCTCAGCTTGTTTGTCCCTGCACTGTGCGAATCACCGCGTGCTCTTTCCGTCCGTTTTCACAGAGCACACAGAGTCAATACTCTACTGCGTTTGGTATATCAAGAGTATTTTACCGAATTTCTCGGATAATCCGAATTCGTCGGAATCCGAACAGAGATCAGCCCCAATTAGTTCGGATTCCCTGAGTTCTACTGTACTATATTTGAATTTAGATGTAATCTTTTCCTGAAAAAACATCCCTTTTATTTATAAATCAAATTTCGTCGATTTTTGCTGTCGAGAACATCCCAGTGGAATAAATTATTATTTTTTAAAAACTAAAATGAAAAGTAAAAAATAACATGGTAGCTTTTTTAAGCATGGTCTAGAAGAAGGAAAGACTTACATTTTTAATGTATACTTTTTTTACATTGTATACTTTTAAAATGTTCAAGTTAAATTTTATTCCACACAATTTTTATTCCATACAAATATTATTTCTGGGCTCATTTTGATTCATTCATTGTGGAATAGTTAAAGAATTTCATGCATAATTCGGTTAAGCCGGTAATTCACAATCTGTCCACTCAGCGCAAATGGCGTGGTGTCACTCCACGCAATTCCATTTTTCAGCCCATCCATTTAGGCAGGCCATTCACGACCTCTCCATGCAACGCAAATCCTTCCACTACTGCTCACTCCGATCCCCCACACCCACGCCTATGTATTCCCGCCGCATTTATGGCCCGGCAGTCGAAATGGAGTGATGGGTGTTGAGACGGGTTGGATATCCAATCTTTTATCACGCCAATGTTGACAGGTTTTTCGCATTGACTATCGCTGTTGGCGTCACCCAAGCTGTGGTAGATGTGGGGGACATCACTTAACATCAGTCTGTTCCAGTGAATTTCTCACATATATGTTAACAGTTTCTGCCATAATACTAGTTTTTACACAAACTTCCCAACATCGCATTCAGCTAGAGATAGCTCCTGCAACTGTTTAATTAGTGAAATTGAACCGTACAGAAATATACGAGACTATTACTAAATGTCATAAACAATTCAACAACTGAAACTTTCATCTTGCTCTATACCTTTAGATGGTGCTTTCTTTATAATTTCTAGGTAACTCTCTTCATGAATAAAAGTTATGTACAAGCCAACATAAACCTGTGAAAGTCATCAAGCCATTAAAAAAAATATGCATAAAATTATTCCGTTTTCTATGTAAAAAAAAACTATGTTTATTTTGTGTGTGTGTGTTTGGAATTAATAAAGATTCTCTGCGCACAACCATCCAAACTGCAAACCGGAGATCTTTATTTCTGGAGGCAGGGATGTGTCGTAGCATATTTACGGATCCTACATAGTAAGGAATGAGGCCGCTTCTCATTGGCTCTCAGCGTCACGTGACTTGGCTTACTTCTAAATGGCGTCGTCAAATTAAACGGTACTTATTAATGCTGAAGGTTCGTTTTTTATTTATTTCATTTTAAAAATGTATTCACCATTCTCTTGAGAAGCATCCAAATAATCATAATTAGAAGATAGTTTAGATTTTTCCATGATGCGGATAACAGAAGACAAAATAATAATTAAGATCCCGCTGAAGCACGGTGCTATGAGATCATTTAGAAGCAAGCCAAATCACGTGGCCAATAAGCAGCTACCTCATTCCCTACTATGTAGGTTCCGTAAATATGCTATGTCGTAGCGTAAAGTAAAATAAAGGTGTTGGCGTGGAGCGGTTACGAATGACCAGTATTAGGGATGAAAAGTGGCAATTAGAATTTTCCAAGTATTAAAACTCTCATCCTCACATAATAATTAATACTTTTAGATTCATGATTTGTGCTTTTTTAATCATTATTGTAAACAGTGATTTTATGCAATTTTTTCAAACATTTTATATTATTTTATTACTTATTTAAATATTCTTCTATTTGACTTTTAATCTACTGATTTAGATTCAAACAAGTGCAAGAGCTGGAGAAAGCTGTGAAGGAGAGAACTGTTGATTATGAATTTAAAGGCGTGAAAAGGAAGCCTGAGGTATTTCGTTTTCTGCATTCATTCTGAAAGGAATTTCTCTATGATGATCTGGGATTTCTGTTTTGTAGTGTATAGCAGGGGTTCCCAACATATTGTTGCAAAAGTCTTACTGTGGGTGTATGGTGTAAACAGTCCAACACGCAGGCTAATGGATAATGAAGGTTTATTTACAAATATGCAGGAAAACACGCAGCACAAGTACAGGAAACAATAGATCGCACAGATTACCAATGTAAACAGACAACAATTCACAGGTAATAACAGTTCAGCACTTTGATATTTAACAACACAAACAGTCAGCAAATAACTAGTAACGACAATAACTGCACTTTCAATAGCGCTCAGCTCACCAGCTTCCTAGCTCGCACTGCGGACGAAGCTCCAAAGTCGTTCCCAATGGATCAACAGTGCTCCGTCATCCAAGCGCTTTCCGGTCACATGGAATTATCTAGTACATTCAAGCATATCTTCTCTCCTAATGGAAATATCGAGAAGATTCCAGCACCTTTGAGATCTCATATTTCGTCGCCAAGGTCAGGGGTCCAGATGTGGCTGTTGTCGGTCATCTCATACTTACCCCTGTAAAACTCTCTTCCCAACCATAAGACTCACATTGCTGGGAATCGACTTTCCATGTTTGTAACAATATTTTCCCTCGCGTACCCCTTGATTAGTCTTTTTATTTTCGCGTACACCCTACTGTCATAACCCCCCCTCCTTTCAACCATCCATCTATACAAAGAAGATTTTATCAATAACGTTAAGGGCCTAGGTGAGCTTCAGAGTCAAATGACTGGAGTTTATAACATTTGCAGGACTTGTTTTTCATTTTACTTTTCATTCCATTTTTACAATAGTATTAGTTCAACGTCAAAACAGATGGAATCAGTATTGTAATAATTTCGAATTAACTTATAAGGATAGACAAAAAAAAAAAAAAAAATACACTTCTTATTTTGAGGGTAGGTTTAGGACTTGCACAACTTTCTCTTTTATTTTTTACACGAACTTGAGGAACAAAATTCTGTAACATTTTTAATCCCTTATGTTTTCTTGTGTCCGCCATTAACGACTTTGAGTTCGTACCACAGGTTGGGAACCTCTGGTGTATAGCATTATTACGAGAAAAAGGTTTCAATCCGGTTCTTTGTTATCGCAAATAGATTGGAATGGCACGCATTTGAATGTGGGTGTCTCTGGAAAATTGTGTGAGTTGTGAAAGAACTTTGTGCATATTTGTTGGGGAATCTCATATGCAGTGAAACTTCGATAATTTGATGTTGGCGGAACCATAATAAAAATTCGAATTAAGAAAAACTGAGTCTAAAAATGAATACAGTAGGATAAAATGCAAATTTTAAGCTAACACCCAGATAGCAAAGAAGGTTGCCATTTTACTTTCCATAGGCTGTCCGCGAAAGCATTTCCGCGCAAATCGTTTCGGAAACCATTCCCACTAAATTGACTTAGGAGAGCTCCATCGTCCCATCGTGTGTAGTTCTGTCCGGTATACTGGTTAGTGCGCTTGCCTTCCAACTCTATGAACGCTGGTCTAATCCCCGGATCGGAGGAATTTGAGGTTTTGTCACAATCTACAACGAAATCGTACAAGTAAGTTCAATCAAAAATTAGATTAATCAAATTAATTGAAATTAATAATTAAGCTTTGATTCATTAAGATTCCTAATTGACATTCCAGATAACTCTAAGTTGGACTAAGATGACGTCAGAAAAAAGGGGATAAAAAAAGAGGGTTGGACCCCTCTGTTGGAGTACGGCTTCGGAGGGGGAGAAGGGGTTCTATTTTATCCGCCGAAGGAGGGCTCTTAACAACCTTTTGAAAGGCCAGAAAAAAGCTTGAGGAAGGACTGAAACAAACTTGTAATAACAGCTTAGAGAAATCTTATTAAAAACCTTACAGAAATCCTTGTTTCTTGTTGACTAGCAAACCTTTCCGCTACCTTGCCGAAAGGTTCAACCCTTGTCATGGAAATCTTTGTGACAACCCTTTACCCTTGCCGACAAGGTGTTCAGAACCTTTTAGACAAGTTTTCTTTGCTATCTGGGCAATGGCAATAAATATTTATTTTTAACATTTTACGTTTGCAGTAAATAAATCATAAATAATAATTAAAGTGAGAATAATTAAATGTAATAATATTAAAAATAAAAATTTTTGTTATTAATTAAGTACTTTTAATTAATAAATAGTGTACGGCACTTTTCATACAACAATTTTTACAATAAAACTTATATTAATTTTAAACAGTAAAATTCCTATCTAACGAGTTCAAATTTTTTTTAAATTATAGATTTTTTATTGATTTTTTTCGAATATATTGCGCAGTAGTAAAATCCTCTTGTAAATTAAAATAATAAATTTATATTATCCTGTCTTGAAAAATTTGATTATTCTTCCCTTTTTCAGGATAATTAATTTAATTATCATAAAAAATGGTTTATTTAAAATCACTGAGGACTATCTAATCAACAAAAACATTTTAGAAATAAAAAAAAAACTAGCTGCCTTCGGTGACCATCTTTACATACGTAATACGTAATTAAGCGCACGTAATACTAATATGCTGTAGCTATGCTTGCAACTTGGGGAAATAAATTGGCGATTGTAGAGAGTCTGAGGGACTCTGCCAAAGTTTTATTTTGTCAAATAACAACATTTCAGATATAAAAACAGTTCTTTTACAATTTTTAAATTTTGTCTTCGAACTAGACAAGATAAATTCAAATTATAGACGATATTTTAATAATAAGTTTTTTAAAAAATGAAGAGTCCAGAAGAAAAAAAATGCGAATTACAGGCGAATGCAAATTAAAGATGTTCGAATTAGCCAAGCTCCACTTATTTGCAATATTTTAATGATATTAATTTTAGAGGAAAAAAAAAGAATCGTGACAGTTTTCAGTAAAAGAATTTAACATAGTGCACTTTATGGTATTTTTGATGAACTTTGAAAAGCTACCAGATATATTCTTTTCATTTTCCAGTATTATTATCAACAGTTAGAAGAAATGGTGAATTCTGCACCAGTCGATTCGTTACCTGAAAGGATTCTGAACAAAGTCATAAGTTTTCTGAAGAAGAACTGCACGATATTTGATGAAAAGGATCCCGTATTTTTGAAAGAGCTGCAAGAGGTGAAAGAAAATTATGAGGAAGTTATGAGAGCTGCCAGAAGTCAGTTTTTTATGATTCTTTACGCAATTGGGGGGAGAGATAATAATATTTAATTTCAATAATAACATCATAGTTATTTATAGCGGAATTATAGCAATGAAAAAAATTACAATATTGCATATGTTTAGCTTTTATAAAATTGTTTCTTTATTCTCTTTTTTGAGGAACTTCTTCAAAAACCAGCAATGGCAAAAGAAAACATTATTGTTTAGCCATTTTTAAGAGCTGCTGTTCCTTCCTGTCCCCAGTAGCCAGGAATGGCGCTAGAGTTTGCCGGGCACGGTCTCCCCAACCTGCTATACGGGGGGGACGAGTGTAATGAAATTGGTCTCAAATTTTCGCCAGATTATTATTTATCAACTAAAGTTGAATACCTCGTACAAAAATTTTCCAACAACCCCAGTCCCTCCTCTGGCGCCATCCCCGCCAGTAGCACAAAGATATTCTATAATATTGTACGATATTGAAAAATATCGTATAATATTGTACAATATTGTGGACCGTGTTGTGTTACCTGGACGTAATATTGAAAATAAATTCAAACTGATATTTATGACTGTATACAAAATTTCATCATAGTAATTATATGATCATATTTAGAATTACTTTGTAATGAGATTGAAACACTTTTGCACATTAAAACTTAATGTGTAAGACTGGTATTTTATCACAATTCTAGTACAGAAACATCCAAAAAAAAGTTGCACCACAACGTTAATTTTTACTTATTCAGCATTAGAGTAATTCTAATTTTGTATAAGCCGATATTAAACATTTATATTAAGTAGTTTTTTACAACATTTTTATACGCTTGACATTTATTAAATTAGGGCCGGATTATGATATAGACAAAGTAGGCTACTGCTTAGGCGTCCGGCAACTTTCAGAGAGGGTCATCTAAATTTTTTTTGCAGTATTTTCAAGGTAGTTTAATTTTATCCTTTCACTTTATTTACAAGGGTTATGTACTCGAACTTGCTTAAATAAAAATTAAAAAACGTTTAAATTTCAGAATAGTATTCTTAGAATTTTCAAATTCGTTTGCAGTTCAGTGTGGTCCAATTTCTTTTTCTTTTTTTTTTCTCCTTGAAGTCGGCTCACTGACTCACAAATAAGCTGCTTTTTTAAAATCCCTAATAATTAATTAGGTTTAATATTAGGGATGTTTATAATTTTGGGAAATAAATAGTACATTATTGAAACTAAATTGAACTATATCGTATAATATTGCTCAATATTGAAACCCAATATTGAGCAATATAGGAAAAGTCTTTCATTTTACACTGTTTCAATATTGTAAAACAATATTATACAATATTGATTTTACGATATTGAACAATATAGTTTGCTACTTGGGTGAGGCAAGGCAAACTTTGTATTAGACTACAATAATGCTTCGATTAACCGTCAGTTTCTGTTATCCATCATCGTTATAAAGATGACAGCAGGGTTCTTACAGGCCTTGGAAATCCTTGAAAACTCCTTGAATTTTATTTGCCTTTCTCAGGTCCCTGGAGAAGTACTTCATTTTTCGTTGGATCCTTGAAAAGTCCATGAAAAATAAATAAATTCTCCATCCAATATTTTTTGGGACAGAAGAGAAAACCAGTTGGTGACTTAGTTTTACCTTGAGATTCTACCACCAGAAAAAGGGTATTTGTATGGGAATGCTGTCAAATCATCAATTTTTTTCTCTTTTTGTATATTTAAGGACAGCTTAATTTGACGATACTGTAAACACTACAGAGTATTTCTCCGTTGAGTAAAATAGTCCTGAAATTATCTTAATGTATTTTGAAAGTAACTGATGTATCTGAACAGAATTTTGTTTTAAATACCAATAACCTATTTTATCTGCAATGATATCTGTTTTCAAAATGTATGTTATTTAATTTCATAGGGCCAGGAAAGTCTCTGTCCATGCGTGAACACAATGACTCAAAAACTTAAATTGCTAGATGGATAAAATTTGGTACACAGTTTTATAATTAGAATTGTAGATAGATATCCGTATCAAATTTTGTGTTTGAAAAATAAAGATGCAAATAATTAATTTGATTTAAATTTGTCATTTGCATTTTTATGTCTAAAGTATATAATTTTTTTGTCCTTGAATTATCTTAAAAAGTTCCTTGAAAAGTCCTTGAATTTTTTTTCTTCGATAAGAGTGAGATCTGGACAGGTTATTTTAAATTAACTTAGGTATTACAATACTATTCTTATATTGAAGTTCATACTGATCGTTTTGAAAATAAAACGCAGTATGTATGCATCATTCACTTTCAAGGATTTTTTTTTCATTTTCGTCCCAATCCAACAGTGAAATCAAGTTACTGTGCATGTGCATTAAGATATTTCTGTCATCCGTCCATTCGGTTATCCGTCATAGCCTAGTCTGGATGGTGACGGTTAATCGAGGTTTTACTGTATTTAGATTGTGTCAAAACAGTTTTGTAATATTTTCGACATTTTCTTTAATAATGTTTTATAATTTTAAATTATTTTATACTCGAGATACAGAGACAAACTCTCATCCCAATTAGCACAAAGATATTGTATAATATTGTACGATATTGAAAAATACTCGCAATATTGTATAATATAGTACAACTAGAAAATCACCAGTGATGGTATGACGGGTGCAAGTTGCCTCTTCATTCGAGAGATTTCCCGTCAAATCTGACGTGTTTAAATAGATATATATGCGAGAGAAATGTTTAACATTGATTGAAAGAAAATAAAATAAACATATTTTTGATGACAGGAAATATTTTTGTTTATTTGCATATTTCTTTATTTAAAAAACCTCTTGGTATTGTGTAGCAATGGATTCGGAAACCCTCCGCGCTTTTGCGCATGCGCAGGGCGGAGTTATTTTCATCAAAATAGGGGGAAAGGTGAAGAATGGAAGGGTGATGTTTACATTTTACTGAGCGTGATCTACCAAAATACTCCGGAAATGCGCTCTTGACTCATTGCCTGACACCCCTTTCCGGTGTAGAATCGTCCAAAGGTGGTAGTGTCGGACAGCGGTTCCCAATTTTTCTGGTTGCGCGGACCATCTTTTATGTAAAAAATATTTTGAGGCTCACTAACTAAATATACAAGTAAAAAAAATACAAACACAAATAATACAATTTTATATTATCTATTATATGCACGTATACGTCAGTAATTAGTTTTTTGCTTTATAATGTTTATAAAGCAAAAAAACGAGTGATGGCTCTTGAAGCTCCCCGGACTTCGACTCTTGACTAGCGTTCTGCGGTCCACTTATATGCTATCCGAGGCCCGCAAATGGGCCGCGGCCCATAGGGAACCACTGGTCTCTGAATCCGTTGCTAGACTATAAACAACATTCCGTGTGAAGTATTTTTCGTTGTTTAACAATTTTCCTTGCACTTCAGATGTCTTTGCGTAAATTTTGACGTTGCCAAAAAATATTACCAAATTATATCCTCACGATTGTAATAAATAATCAGATGCATCGTAGCATCCAAACTATATCACGCGCATGATATACCACTGACGTGATTTACTACTTTCTATTAAAAAACGGAAATTAATTTGAAATATATGATTCATATAATTTAAAATTTCTCGGGAACTATTGATCGTAGCGAGATAAATTTTAGAAAATTTTATTTCACTATTTTAGAGCTATTAAATTTGAAATTAGAACGACAATTACTTTTTAAAATTTAAAATTACTGAAATTTAGGTGCTCTAACAATGAAACAATGCTGTTTAACGTCTCGTTGTGCTATGGCGCGAATTTTATTGTTGGCGACGTCAGAGCGTTACCGGATCGGTGAGAGACAGATCTGGGCTATTATATTTATAAAAATCAGATTCATCTAAAAACTCAAATTCAAAAAACAGAATCTAAATATGAGTAAGTATATAGGGAGAAAATGACAATCTTTAAACTAAAAATGACAGTCAAGACTTTTTTAAATATTTAACAGTTATAATAAATACTTAACAAATAAATGGTAAATTATAATATAATAGCCCAGATCTCTCGGTAACGCTCTGACGTCACCAACAATAAAAGTCGCGCTATAGCACTGCGAGACGTTAAACAGCATTATTTCATTTCCTAAATTTCAGTAATTTTAAATTTAAAAGAGTAATCGTCGTTCTAATTTCAAATTTAATAGCTCTAAAATAGTGAAATAAAATTTGCTATCCATTGATATAAAATTTATCTCGCTATGATCAATAGTTCCCGAGAAATTTTAAATCATATTAATCCTATATTTCAAATTAATTTCCGTTTTTTAATAGAAAGTAGTAAATTACGTCAGTGGTATATCGTGCGCGTGATATAGTTTGGACGCCAAATTGCATTTGAATGCAATCGTGGCGATGTTGTTTTCTTGCCAAGAATTAAATTAGCCACCAGTGACGTGAATCTACCATTCGTTCTCAACCGCCACCAGTTCCCGTTAATTCCAGCTTACGCGATGACTATCAACAAATCGCAGGGGCAAACTTTCGATCATGTTGGAATTTACCTCGATGAGCCTGTCTTTTCACATGGACAGCTCTATGTTGCACTTTCAAGGTCTAGGATTCCCAATCACGTTAAAATTTACACAAAGACATCTGAAGTACAAGGAAAATGATTAAACAACGAAAAATACTTTACACAGAATGTTGTTTACCTAGAGGTTTTTTGAATAAAGAAATATTTAAATGATATGTAAATAAAAAAATATTTCCTGCCATAAAACATATGTTTATTTTATTTGTTTTCAATCAATGTTAAACATTTCTCTCGCATATATATCTATTTAAACACGCCAAATTTGAAGGAAAATCTCTCGAATGAAGAGGCAATTTGCATCCGTCAAACCATGACGGGTGATTTTCTAGTTATATAATATTGTGTACCGTGTTACGCTACCTGGGTTGGAGGTGGTCCGTAATGAAATGTTTCGTTATTGCAGTTTGTTATAATAATTGCTTTTATTGTTTGTTCTCGGATTCCGAAACCCTACGCGCTTTTTCGCATGCGGCAGGCGGAGTTATTTTTACCAAAATAGGGGGGAAGTGAAGAATGGGGGGGGGAGATGTTTACATTTTTCTGAGCGTGACCTAACAAAGATCTCCGGAAATGTGCTCATCTTACTCATTGCCTGACACCCCTTTCCGACGTAAAATTGTCCAAAAGTGCTAGTCTCGGGATATTGAAATGATCAGCATACTGAACGATTCAGATTGTATTAAAAATATCTGGTTTTAGAATTCGAGATGAGAAGGGGGGGGGGGCCCTCGAAACTTGTTTTGCCTAATTGCTCCTACAGGACTTAATCGAGGCCTGTAATACATGTGAGTATATTCTTAATTTAGTGAATTTGCTTTTTCAGGAGAATTTATTCTGTGCAAGAAAAGTGAACAGGAAAACTTTTCTACAAAATTTAGGTTTGTATTTCTATTTCCTAATAAATATGCATGTAAATACCTGTTTTTAACAGATTAGCTATCAATAAAATGATGCGTTTAACCCCTTAACTATTTATCTGTGGCAACGACTTCGTCTTGCGTGCGTAAAAACCAGTCCCACTATAGGCGCCTATGGGAATGTCTTTTACCACGCCAAGTTGATCATTATGCCCGCTAGGGTTTCCGTGTTTACTTTGATTGGCGCGAAACTGAGATTTTTCCTCATCGTGTTTTGAAAACCATCCATCTTTATTTACAATTAACAACTAATAACAAATTATTTTCAACTTTAATTCTTGATCATATTAAGCTCATTGGCAAGTATTTATATATTTGAATATTTTTCTAACTTATGCGTATTAGATTATTTACTTTAGCAAAGAATTATACACTATATACTTACAACAGACTATACTAATAACAGATAGCATCTCTCGGTCGTCGAAATGTAAAAAAAACTTTACAAAGCATTTCTCGCCAAAAAAAAAAGCGATTTATCGTCAAATATTGGCATCGAAAACACTCCCCATAGGCGTCTATAGTGGGATTGGTTTTTATGCGTCCTGCGTACGCTGTCTACGTTGCTCATGCGTAGTGGAGAGCTTAGTGCTATAAAGGCACAAGCATCATCTGTCATCTCTCTCTTGCTGTCACTCTTACTCTTACTTTATATTCCTGTTTTCGGCATGTTCAATTAATTAATTAATTAACCTTACTTTTATCTTATTAAGTTTATTAAAGTTATAATTGTTATTATGAGTTAGTTCCTTCAGTGTTGCGTGAAGTTTCCTCACACCTGCACGAGCCAGTTCACACAGCATATTTACGGATCCTACTCTGGTTTGGATTGGGGTCGCTTTTCATTGGCTCTCAGCGTCACGTGACTTCGCTTGATTCTGAATGATGTCATAGGAGCGCGCTTAGTTTGGTTTTCGAATTTTGTCTTAGCTATTGTATGGAGAAACCAAAATTATCTTTTAATTACGATTATTTGGATGTTTCTAAAGGGAATGATGAATTCAAGATAAAGATAATTTTGGTTTCTCCATGATACAATAGCTGAGACAAAAATCGAAATCCTTAACTAAGCGCGCTCCTATGACATCATTCAGAAGCAAGCGAAGCCACGTGACGCTGAGAGCCAGTGAAAAGCGACCTCAATCCAAACCATAGTGGGATCCGTAAATATGCGTTCACACATGCATCATACCTGTCAACGGTAGTTTGTACCTTCCAAGTGACCTTGCCTAATAAGACGCGGTAGCTACTCTCTTTGTTACAGTAACTAGATGGATAAAATGTCGCATATAATTTTTTTTTACCAATATTGGAGATGTGTATCAAATTTTGAACCAAACCCATAAAAAGTTTGACTATCTATCAGTCTATGTATTAGCGTGTTTATGAACGCGATAGCTCAAAATCGCAATGAAATTTGGTATGTGGTCTTGTGACCAAAATTTTAAATCTGTATTGTGGGTGTCGTTTATGGGTTTAGTAAATAGTCCAAATTAGTGTAGTAATTATTTAATTTAGGTTTACGTCACACACAGACAGTTTACACAAATAATTTCAGAAATGGAACAAACATAAAGAAGAGAGCAAGTCATGGGACGCAACGCGTTCCATCACTTGATCTCGACTAGTGTTCCTTAAATATCGACAGACTATCGATACTATCGACGCCAAGTCGATAGTATAGGGTTGTCGGAACTATCGACTGAAACAGTCCATAGTATCGACTTTCTCGAAACTATCGATAGTTTTCTCTCGTGCAATACTATCGAAAACTATCGATAGTTTCAAAACTATCGACGCCAAGTCGATAGTATCGGGTTGTCGGAACTATCGACTGAAACAATCGATAGTATCGACTTTCTCAATACTATCTATAGTTTTCTCTCAGGCAATACTATCGATAACTATCGACTGAAACTATCGATAGTTTCAAAACTATCGACTGTCGAAACAATCGTATCGATTGTTTTGAAACTATCGATGTTTAAGGAACACTAGTCTCGACTGAAGTTCAAAGTTTCAGAGGGCGCTGTCTCTGACGTCAGTCACAGTCAAATATGATTCAGATTACAAGAGCGACCGCTGTAGTGAATTCGGGGCACAATGGGTGAAAAGGTAGGCGCTCAAAATGTAAGCACGCTTTCCTTCACTATATATACGAAGCCTTTTAGTAAGTATACGAGAAAGTCATTCGCGCTGGTTTGTGTGTTCTTTGCTTTTTAAGTAATGGATGGAAAAAAGAATGCTACAAATGCAATCAGCATGGTGCTTTGCAAGATGCTTTGACGCAAAGAGAGGGAATGAGATTTATAACAATATTTTTTAATGCTTCGGTAAAACAAATTACTCAAGGTGTGACCACTTAATTTTATTAAACTGATTTAAAATAAAAGTAAGATTCCTTGCTTAATAATATTTACTTTTATGCGAAACTTTAGAACAGTGGAACTTTGATAATTCGAAGTTAACAAGCACCATAATAAAAATTTGATTCATTCTAATTAAGTCTAATTCATAATGTCTAATTAAGAAAAATTGGGTCTAAAATGATTACAATAAGAGAAAACAGCAGTTTTAACTATTAACTATAAATGGAAGTTAAGATTTATTTTTAATATTTAACAGTTTTAATAAATAAAGCAATAATAGTTATAATTAATTTTTTAGAAGCTTTAAAGATAATGATTTCAATAAAGCAGTAAGTAATTTTAATAAACAAACATTATAAAGTCTTTTGAATAGACAATTATGCAATAAAACTTCAAAAGTTCGCATCTAACGTGTTCAAAGTTTTTCAAAATGTGAGACATTTTTGCAACTCTTTTTATTGAATACATTGTACAACAGTACAGCTAGTGGCGTAGCGAGGATAGGTGGCGCACAGGGCAAAATATGAGTTCTTACCTCCATTCTTCATCAGTGGCTTTACAAGAGTAAATGGTGCCCGGGTTATTGCAATAATTTTTCACCCCTCATCCAGTGGCGTAACGCAAGTAAGTGGTGCCCGAGTCCTAATTTGATTCCCCCCCACCCCAATTTGGTTTTACAAAGTGACACATCGCACTAATGCTGTGTCTCGATGGCGCTTTCTAGGGGGGTGTCCGGAACCTTGTTCTTGCCCCACGGTCGCTACGCCACTGAGTAGAGTCCTTAAGTGAATTAAGGGCCTTGAAATATTATTTACTTACTATCTGATCCCACGCAGAGCGTCTGCGTCTCGTTATACGCGTATCGTGCATTTTCGCGCTTTCAAGATCCTGACGTTTCAGCTCGCCAAAAAATCTAGCGAGCGTCAACTATCGTCAGCAAAGAATATGAGCCAAGTTGGCGATTCAACGCTCCTAGAAAACTCGCCAAGACATAAAAAGGCACCAGGTGGCGTGCTTATAACGGAAAAGTTCCCAACATACAATATTCACAAAAGAAATTTCCATGATGTTCATCTCAATTTGTGAATTAACACGATTTTAACCTACGCTGATTTGAACTATTTTGACGTCGATCTGAACCTTCTCTGGATCGCCTAACTAATCTCTTTTGAATAATTTCATCCAGAGTCTCATTAAGAAATGTTGTGAACTCTACGTCTTAAACTCACTGTTTTCGAAAAGAAGTTGTTTTACACCCAAACGAATATAGTAGCAGGCTGTGCCTATGAAGTTAAGCCTAACATGGAAGAGGCTACCATTTTGTTTCGTAAACAAACCGATCGTTGCCATCGGCAAAAGAGAAATTAACCTCTTTTTTGTGCCACGAACGTTAGCGTTATATATATATAGATGATCACAATATGAACCCAAAGTATTAAAATATTAAAATACTGAAAACAACTTAGGAATATTAGCAATTTTTAGATTTGACTTCGAATTAATTAGAATGAATTTGAATTATAGACGAAATTTTAACGTTATGTTAACATGAAATTGAAGGGGGTCACAGAAAAAAATTCGAATTATCGACGAATTCGAATTACGAACGTTCGAATTAACCAAGTTCCACGGTATTTGTATTCAAATTACCACCAGACATTGCAACTAACTATAACCTTTCAATTTATAGATTTGTTTTTCATGTTGATGGAGAACTGAAAGAAAGGATAAAGACATGTAAAAAGTTTTTAACCTATAACCTGTACACTATCCATCCATTGATTCAAGAAGCCAATAATGTGTGCCTTTTCCACATAAAAGAAATCATCATTTCTCGTGATACATTTAGGTATGAAAAAGCAATTCTGATTTGTTATTTTGAGACATTTATTTCATCATTATTTTTTAAAGTATACTAAAATAAAATTATAGTAGGTGGTTACACCCCCTGCTCGCTCCGCTCCCCAACCCCCAAGAATCCCGTTGTGATTCTTTTGGGATCATTAAGTGATCTCAGCTCGCTTACCATGCAATTATGTATTTCTGCTAGCAATAGGAAATTATAAATGCATTAATTACTGAAAGTAAATTTAAATTATCTGAAATTGCATGAACTCCTAAAATTTATTTTTCATCAATCACTAAAATTAAAAGCTTCTGGTAGCATAGACATACATATGTAAATGTTAGAAAGAAATCTGAATGCTAATATATATAATTCTTAAAAATCAAAATTATTTACATCAATCAGAAATCAGTCATTTAAAACTTTTTTTCCATACACAATTGGCAATATCTTCAACGGTCTTATTTTCCCTTAATTCATTCCACCAAAATTTTAAACATGTGCTATTTTCAATGAAATGTTGCTGAGAAAAGCTTCCCAACATGTATTCACACTCATTCCAATTATTATTTAGCCAAGAAAGATATAACTTTTTTCTCCGGGCGGTTATTTATGTTTCAAATCTCAGAAAATTTAAGTTGTCAAGAGATGATATAACCCATTTTACAACCTTTTACCTTAAGGTATCCGAACACGTTCGGAGCAATTTTTTTAAAAAATTGTTATATAGAAACACCATAATATGTTTTTTTAGATTTGAACTTTATAAAGATTAATAATGGAGTATTATTTTTGAGTATAAATTATTATGAATTTTCAAAAAACCTAAATTTGTGCAGTTTTTTACAGAAAATTTTCAAAAACTTCAAATATGCTAGAGGTCAAACTTTTGTAGTAATTCAAATTAAACTAATACTAAAATAAACTACATACTATGGACTAGTGTTTGTACTAGAATCTTAACATTCTTTGGATAAATAAAAATTTTAGAGCTAATCGAACAATCATTATAAGATTTTCAGCAAATTTTTTATGTTATTTTTCAAATAAAAGACCATAATTAAAAAATACTCTTACAATATACATTATTCTAGTACATTCACTAGAGAAACATTTGAAGAAAGTGTTCACAAAATTTCAGAACAATCGAATGATAATGTCTTGAGTTATCATGTTTGAAATGTGAAAATTATGCATAAAATCGAGTTTTGAGAAAAATCAAATTTTAGTTTTGCCACGCGCTTAAATTAAGTATTTAAACTTTAAAAAAAATTTCTAAAAATATACTAACATCATATTAACTTGAAAAAATGTAGTTTAAAAGAATTTTTGACAGGTTTCTTTCCCTTTAAATGACAACTGCAGGTTAATTAAACGCCCACTTCCGGTTTTCGGTTTGTTATAAATCAATTAATATCTCATCTAATAATCAACGTACCGACAAAAGTAAATATGATTTAGAAATGTAAATGAATGAACTATCCAAAACATCAAAAATAAAAAAAAATGGGAATTTTGGCCGAAAATAGACTTTTCAACGTGTTCGGATACCTTAAAAAGGACCATTAAAAGAGAAAAGTGGTTTGAGACATGCTCCTATTAACTATTCAAAATTGAAACCATAATGATTATGTATTTTTAGCTTTTTAAAATTGATAAGATTCTAAGTTTACTCGTGTTATGTTGCTCAGAAAGCTTCCCCACATGTATACAGACTCACTCCAATTACAATTTAATCAAGAAAGATACAACATTTATCTCTGGGTTGTCACTTACGTTTTAAAACTCAGAAAAATATGAGTAGTCGAAAGATGAAATAGCCCATTCCTCAACCTTTTGATTAAAAAACGACATATTAAGGAGACATTCATTCATTTGTCTAATCGTAACTGCAAGACTTAAACTTATTTTGTTCAAACTATTTAACTCAAAAACAAATCGTTGTCTTTCAAAAAACAAAATCCGTTGTCTTGGTCTTTCCGCCATTGTAAACAAAACAGACTTGCGAGCTGTTGCCAAATGGCTATTAAGAAATTCGACCCTTTTTTGTTGCTACTTAAGAGAATTGTATATAGAGATTATACTGTTAAAGATAAGTTTCTTAGTTAATTATTATTATCCAGACAACTTGTCTATTAATTTGATAATTTTCCTACGAAAAACAAGAAATTACTTAATACGAAGGTGACTGAAAAAAGAAAGAGAATAAATTTATTACTTATAAAATGTTCTAGGTAGTGTGTTCAACTCGATATCGTCTTTTTCGAAGCAATTCCTTTCGTGTTGTATACATTTGGTCTAACGTCTGGAACCCATCTTTTGACATCTCCTTTAGAACCGCCTCTTCCTTTTTCAAAACAGCCATTGATGAATTAAAACTCTGGCCCGTAGTCCCAATTTCAAATGAGGCAAAAAATAGGTCACACGGAGCTATATATGGACTGTATGGAGGGTACAGCAGACATTCAATATTTTATGGGATGAAATATTCTGCAATAGTGGAAACATGAGGACGTACGTTATCATAGCTGTTAGGTGAATGATGACTAATCGAATGCATAAGATGCTTCTGAAATTAGCCCGACGAGAATTGATCGTTGTATCAAGATGCATTTTGCCAATGTATTTCAACATCTTCCAGAAAAATAAATTTGTTCTCGATCTTTTCGGGCTTATCAATGAATCCTCAATGATTTTTTCAAAAGTCAAAATTTAACCCTCTGACCACTGAGGGTTCTCAAAATCTGAGTACAATTGTATATGGAGGCTTGTTTACTAATTGATCTGTGGAATGGATTCGTCCACCCCTTTTCTTCTCACTACGGTGGTGGAAGATGTGAATGGAAGGTCTTTCATCTCTTATCTCTACCCCAAGGGGTCCCTTAATGACCACTCTCCCAACTGCCTTCTCCCTCCCCCTTTCGGAACAGCAACTGGCCGAAATCCGCCCCGCTAGTATGGAAGATGTATGGCCGGTTACGGCCGGCTTAGGAGTCAGAGGGTTAAAAAGAGCAGAAAAAACTGAATCTGTAAAATAGCAACACTTTCAGTTCGAATTTAAGTTTTTTTTGCCTTTTATCTACTTCTAAATTTATTTTCTGTGGTGTATTTGTCCTATTTTAACACATCTGTATTTTTATGCAGGGTATCGGAACCACGAAGCATTACAGTGTATTGCCAAGAAATTGTTTCAAAATGTCTCTTTTACGAGGATGAAATGATGAGGTAAAATTCTGAATTACGACCTTTAACTACATTTGTTGCATTTAAATTTTTGGAAATTCTAGATTAAAAGTCAATTTGTTTGTATTAGCAATTAGCAGGAGTCTCGTTAGAGTCTGCCCTATGGGGTTGTGATATTCGTAACGAATAAAAAAAAATTATACATTTGTAGAATTATTAAAATAATTAAAGAAAGAAATTAATTAGATAAAAAAATCGTTTGGTCTTAAAAGAAATTAATTTAAATATATCGTTTGGCTGAAAAAGAAGTTAATTAAAAATATCGTTTGGCATTAATTCTTTTCTAAAGGTAATAAAAATAGTTTGGCAACGATATTGTCTTTTGCTAACGTTGCCTATCAACGGAAAAGAATTATGATTATGAGATTGAACTTGGAATTCGATGTCAGTCAGTGATTGTAGCGTTTGAGATGGAAGTGTATGTGTTTGTTTTTCATGTTTGTGCTGTGGTAGACGTCCAATAAATATATTATTTTTGATAAAGAAGGCTCCACGATTCTTCACACTATGCTGAAATAGATCACAGGGGGAAGGGACTGTGAACTATTGAAAAATTAATTGATATTTTTTATTCTTTCGATATTTATACAAAATGAATGAGCTCACGGGCAATACTTTAAGGGGTAATAGAGTACAACAAATATTTTTTTTTGTATGGAATGTATGGATGCAAGTGCCTTGTTGAGGTGCAAACACAAGAAATGGACATGGAAGTAAACACGAATTGTTTCCTGAGAGATGTTTTCTCACAACTGTTCTGAACGCAATCCGCAACCGAGTCCGTCCAAAAATGGACGTTCCTCGCATTGCTGTTACTGGACGCAATTGTGAGTCAGAACTGTAAGCCTTGTTTAGTGGCGTTGCGACCGGGGAGCAGGGGGGGGGGTATACATGCCCCAGGAACCTGTTTTAGGGGGCGCCATGGCACCAAAACATTACTGCCGTTTCTGTCCGTTTCTGAAGCAAAATATGATAAGGTGGTGTAAAAATAATTCCATTCTCTAGCGCCATTTATATTTGGTAAGCCGCTGATGACAGTTGGGGTAAATAAAAAAAGTCATATTAGTTCCCTGGAACCTCTTACCCTCTTATGCCACTGGCCATGGTGACAAAAATTTATTGAGTTTAGTTTACTTTTTAAAGCCAAGAGTCGAAAAAAACTATACCTCGAGAGCCACACATAAGCTAAGCCACTGAGGGTGATCTTTGGATATTTATCCAGGATGAATGAGAGCTCACGGGCAACACTTTAAGGGGTAGTAGAGTACAACAAACATTTTTTTGTATGAAATGTATGGATGCAAGTGCCCTGTTGAGGTACAAACACAAGAAACAGTCATGAAAGTAAGCACGACTTGTTTCCTCAGAGCATCATTGACAAGGGTTTCTTCACAACAAGGCCAGTGGCACAGCTATGGTAAGTGGCGTCCGGGTCATACTATGCTTTTTTCGCCCCTCCCCCCATCATCATTAGTGGCTCAGCTCATGTGTGGCTCTCGGGGTATAGTTTTTTTCCGATTCTTGGCTTCAAAAAGTAAACTAAACTCAATAAAGTTATATCACCATGGCCAGTGGCACAGCTAGGGTAAGTGGCGTCCGGGTCATACTATGCTTTTTTCGCCCCTCCC